>CM053330.1:1425000-1715000 GCA_028583605.1 Dastarcus helophoroides
CGTAATTTTGAAATATTTTGAGAAAAAAATCGAAATGTGCGAAAAAAGTCGAAATTTCGAGAAAGAAGTCAAAATTTCGCGAAAAAAAGTCGAAATTTTGAGAAAAAAGTCGAAATTTCCAGAAAAGTCGAAATTTAAGAAAAAAGTCGTAATTTTGAGAAAAAAAGTCGAAATTTTGAAATATTTTGAGAAAAAAATCGAAATGTGCGAAAAAAGTCGAAATTTCGAGAAAGAAGTCAAAATTTTGCGAAAAGAACGTCGAAATTTTGAGAAAAAAGTCGAAATTTCCAGAAAAGTCGAAATTTAAGAAAAAAGTCGTAATTTTGAGAAAAAAGGTCGAAATTTTGAAATATTTTGAGAAAAAATCGAAATGTGCGAAAAAAGTCGAAATTTCGAGAAAGAAACCAAAATTTCGCGAAAAAAAAGTCGAAATTTTCAGAAAAAAGTCAAAATTTTCAGAAATGTCGAAATTTAAGAAAAAAATCATAATTTTGAGAAAAAAAGTCGAAATTTTGAAATATTTTGAGAAAAAAATCGAAATTTGAAATAATAGTCGAGGTTTCGAGAAAAAAGGCGAAATTTTGAAATATTTCGAGAAAAGAACCGAAATTTGCGAAAAAAGTCGAAATTTTGAGAAAGAAGTCAAAACTTCGCGAAAAGAAAGTCGAAATTTTCAGAAAAAAGTCGAAATTTCCAGAAAAGTCAAAATTTAAGAAAAAATTCGTAATTTTGAGAAAAAAAAGTCGAAATTTTGAAATATTTTGAGAAAAAAATCGAAATGTGCGAAAAAAGTCGAAATTTCGAGAAAGAAGTCAAAATTTCGCGAAAAAAAAGTCGAAATTTTCAAAAAAAAGGCGAAATTTCCAGAAATGTCGAAATTTAGGGAAAAAAATCATAATTTTGAGAAAAAAAGTCGAAATTTTGAAATATTTTGAGAAAAAAAATCGAAATTTGAAATAATAGTCGAGATTTTGAGAAAAAAGTCGAAATTTTGAAATATTTCGAGAAAAAAATCGAGATGTGCGAAAAAAGTCGAAATTTCGAGAAAGAAGTCAAAATTTCGCGAAAAAAAAGTCGAAATTTTGAGAAAAAAGTCGAAATTTCCAGAAAAGTCGAAATTTAAGAAAAAAGTCGTAATTTTGAGAAAAAAAGTCGAAATTTTGAAATATTTTGAGAAAAAAATCGAAATGTGCGAAAAAAGTCGAAATTTCGAGAAAGAAGTCAAAATTTCGCGAAAAAAAAGTCGAAATTTTCAGAAAAAAGTCGAAATTTTCAGAAAAAAATCAGAGAAAATTTAAAATCTCTACAAAAAATTGTTGAAGGAAAAAATTCGGAAAATTTTGAGAAAAAACTCTTAAGCGAAATTGGGGGTGCTGCAGTTCCACAGTGCCTATCCACGAGCCGCCACTGCTCGGAAATTAAACTGAAAGAGTCTAGAATGAAAGTCAGAACTTCAATAAAATTTGGTAATTTTTCATTTCTTCCATTTTTGTAAAAAATTGAAATACAAATCTTGCCCCTGAAAGCAAGAAAGATTAAAAACACAACAAGCTATCATCTTTAGAGAGATACTCTAGTAAAATCAAAGCATAAACCATATTACACTATTTATACTCATCTAACCAATAGATATTACCAGCGGAAAGCATCGAGAATTCTCGTCGACAATTCAGTTAGCGTGAAAAGGGGATTCGTGTATGTTGCAGGCTGTGAATCGTGGCCCCAGTGGTAACCATTTCACCAAAGTGCGAAATCTCAAAGAGAATATAATCAAAGCATAAAACAGACTGTGATTAGGGGCCCCAGTGGTACCCAATTTGACCAAATTGCGAAATCTCAAAGAATAGAATTAAAGCATAGAACAGACTACAAAACGTGGCCCCAGTTTACCAAGTTGCGGAATCTCAGCTAGGGTGGAAAAGAAATTTGTGTATGTTGCAGGCTGTGAATTGTGGCAACAGTGGTAACCCATTTTACCAAGTTGCGAATACTCAAGGAGTAAATAAAATCAAAACATAAACCATACTACACTATTTATACTCATCTAACCAGTAGATATTACCAACGGAATTCTCGTCGACCGCCAGCTAGCGTGAAAAAGGCATTCGTGTATATTGCATGCTGTGAATTGTGACCCCAGTGGTAACATCTCACCAGAGTGTAAAATCCCAAAGAGAATATAATCAAAGCATAAAACAGACTGTGATTAGGGGCCCCAGTGGTAACCAGTTTGACCGAATTGCGAAATCTCAAAGGATAGAATTAAAGCATAGAACAGACTACAAAACGTGGCCCCAGTTGTAATCCATTTTACCAAGTTGCGGAATCTCAGCTAGGGTGGAAAAGGGATTTGTGTATGTTGCAGGCTGTGAATCGTGGCCCCGGTGGTAACCCATTTCAGCAAAGTGCGAAATCTCAAAGAAAATATAATCAAAGCATAAAACAGGCTGTGATTAGGGGCCCCAGTGGTAACCAATTTGACCAAATTGCGAAATCTCAAAGGATAGAATTAAAGCATAGAACAGAATACAATACGTGTCCGCAGTTGTAATCTATTTTACCAAGTTGCGGAATCTCAGCTTGGGTGGAAAAGGGATTTGTGTATGTTGCAGGCTGTGAATCGTGGCCCCGGTGGTAACCCATTTCACCAAAGTGCGAAATCTCAAAGAAAATATAATAGACGCATAAAACAGGCTGTGATTAGTGGCCCCAGTGGTAACCAATTTGACCAAATTGGGAAATCTCAAAGGATAGAATTAAAACATAGAACAGACTACAAAACGTGGCCACAGTTGTAATCCATTTTACCAAGTTGCGGAATCTCAGCTTGGGTGGAAAAGGGATTTGTGTATGTTGCAGGCTGTGAATCGTGGCCCCGGTGGTAACCCACTTCACCAAAGTGCGAAATCTCAAAAAAAATATAATCAAAGCATAAAACAGGCTGTGATTAGGGGCCCCAGTGGTAACCAATTTGACCAAATTGCGAAATCTCAAAGGATAGAATTAAAGCATAGAACAGAATACAATACGTGTCCGCAGTTGTAATCTATTTTACCAAGTTGCGGAATCTCAGCTTGGGTGGAAAAGGGATTTGTGTATGTTGCAGGCTGTGAATCGTGGCCCCGGTGGTAACCCATTTCACCAAAGTGCGAAATCTCAAAGAAAATATAATCGACGCATAAAACAGGCTGTGATTAGTGGCCCCAGTGGTAACCAATTTGACCAAATTGGGAAATCTCAAAGGATAGAATTAAAACATAGAACAGACTACAAAACGTGGCCACAGTTGTAATCCATTTTACCAAGTTGCGGAATCTCAGCTTGGGTGGAAAAGGGATTTGTGTATGTTGCAGGCTGTGAATCGTGGCCCCGGTGGTAACCCACTTCACCAAAGTGCGAAATCTCAAAAAAAATGTAATCAAAGCATAAAACAGGCTGTGATTATAGGCCCCAGCGGTAACCAAATTGCGAAATCTCAAATAATAGAATTAAAGCATAGAACAGATTGAGAATTGTGGCTCCAGTTGTAATGCATTTTATCAAGTTGCGAAATTTTAAGGATAAAATAAAATCAAAGCATATTACATTATTTATGTATATATTTTTTTGGTGGAAAGGACTGGTCCTTGGTTATCTTCAAAAATTGAAACAAACGTCTTGTCCCCTGAAACCAAGAGTATCTCTCTAAGGATGATAGATTGGCTATCGAAACGCATTAAAGCAACCTCCGTTGTGTTTTTTAATCGTTTTTGGTTTGAGGAGGCAAGATTTGTATTTCAATTTTTGAAGATAACCAAAAACCAGCAAAAAAAATTCCATTTTTGTTTCAAAAATGTTCATTTCATTAGAATTTAAAGTTTAAGGTGTCAAACTTTTTATTTGAATTACTTTCGAATTTAGTCTCAAAATGCTAAGCTTGTTGCTTGGAATTTCGACATTAATGTTGGAAATAAAGTAGAAGCAAGTTAAGCATCTTGAGAATAAATTCGAAACGCATTCAACTAAAAATTTTGACATTTCGAAAGTTACAAATTTCGAAATTATAAAGTCGAAAGTTTGACAATTAACTGTCTTGTAATTGGACACTTGTTCTTCGACTTCAGACTGATCGTTTGTGTATGAGGTACCTATTTAGTGATCGGCGAGTCTCCCTAACGTTCTCCAATATACTAGCACGTTCTAGACTAACTTGTATTTTAAGCTGTTTATGCACCTAGCGACCACTATAACTACAAATAAGCACTACGCAAGCAGATTATGTACGATGTAACTAAAACCACAAGGGTTGCAGTAATGAAGTAACTTTCATTATTGAATTATGCAACATCAGATAGAGGCAAGCGCCCTCGGCGTGACATGCGTTTAGGTAACAAATAATATCAATTAAATCTTCTGTAATAAAACAGTCGAGCGTGTTCTAGTTGCAAATATCTGCAACCAACAACAATCATCGTTTTATTATAGAATATTTTATTGTCAAAGAGTTGTACAGTTTGCCCAAAATATAATTTCCCATCGTCCTATTTCGACTAAGCGAATACGAACTAAGTAACTTTCCCAACTGCTTCTAAATTAAGCTATCGCTCGAGAAAATTCGAAACGAATGACGGAATTACCCACCGACTGTTATTTAGCTGAAGAAAATCCAGTTAAGAGTCGGCTTGTAAAATCTGTCTCTTTAATTCCACGTTAAATGCGCGGACAAAACAGAGTAGTACATTCACTGTCTGTAGCCGTTTATTAAGTCTATGTAAATGTGGAGAGCTTTCGGAATTCGCAAGGCGCTGAGAAAATAGTGAGGCTTCTTTAAAATGAAGTGACAACTTGGATATTACTCCACTTTACCGGAGTGTTTGTAAGATGATTAAATTGTTTCGTGGCGACGAAGTCAATTTTCATTAAGGCCTGACGACTCTTAGTTAGAAGACTATTACTTCTGGAAAAAGAGCTTATTCGCGCAATACCGACAATGTAGAACCCAGTTCTATTTTAATGTCAAAATATTCTTAGAAACAAAATCTAATAAATCAGTACACTACACTTGATCTAGCTAGGATAAATTACCAGAAATCTGAAAAAACTTGAAAGGAGATCGAAATATTCAAAGAAAATCTAAACTTCGAAAAAAGAAATTCCAAATTTCGTCATAACGTTAATAAAAAAATGAATCATACACTTAGAAGTTAATAGACTTCGCCCTAATGATTCTCAACTAGGGCGCCACCTATCGGTCCATGAAAAAAACTGTGGAATAGCTCCAACACACATTCAATAGAATACCACATCGACTGCAATAACGCAACCCTCCTGTAGTGTATCATAGTCGAAATTATTCCTAGAGTCCCCATCTTCCAATTTTGCGGAATCCAAAATTAGTGCCCAACAATCGGTCCCCACTATAGACAAAGAATGTCAACACAATCGATAATCTGGGTGAAGAATAATTAATAGAAAGTCGGGTATTCCCGACGAAGATTAATTACTTTTTCCAGAGCTTCCTGGTTAATTTACATTTGCTTTCAGTTGAAGTCGATGTTGTTCTGTCTTCGCTTTCGTGCACCCGCCTTCTAATCCCCCGAGTTATCTCCTTAATCCCTTTAAGGACCTTTAAACGTAATCACTTTCTTTTATTGCCTTGTTGCTTAATTATTTTGATTTAATTGGCGATTGAGGCAAAAAGTATTTTTGTACAAGACTGAAAGACTCGACGAGGTTCTATTAAAAGGTAATAATTACATATTTCATTTTTACTGATTGAGCTAAAATTGAAGGCAGTCAAGTTTAATTACAAAGGACGTTTACGGTTAACGAGTAATGATAACACTGTCTAGTTAAAGCCCTTTGTGATTAATTATAATTGGTGTTGTCATGTGTCCTGATTGGATGATTGAAAGCTCTGTCCCACAATTAAGAGCCACTGAAACAGCGCCATTTTTAGAATTTTAGCTCTAGATTGCATCACTGGAATTTCGTCATCAGTCGAGATATTAAATTTGAGGGAAAAATTATTGAATCATCTAATTTTAATTGGTTTAAACAAAAAAGAAAAGCATTAGACATATTTCTTAATAAGACTGCAAACACACCATTTAACATATTGGATTCAAGGACGAAATCTTTAACTAATAATAAAACTGTTGCGTGTTATCGGTTCGACAATTAAAACTTGTCGTGAATTGTAACCACTTTATTTTCAAACTGATTTCGGAACACTGCAATTATGATTTACTTAACTGACCAACTAATTAACTGAGTAACCAACTACCAACTCACCTAACCTGACCAACTCACTGTTTAATTGATTGACTGAGGGAAAGACGACCTCGTATTTATAGGTACCGTTCCGATTTCTAGAACGGACGTACAGATAAGACGTAATCAGCTACGCATAGCTTTGAAGAGTTCGTGTGGTTTGCAAAATGTTGTTTTGTTCAAATTTGTCGATTAGATCATATGTATACAGATAAGGAAAAATTGTCATTGTCCATGTAAAACGCTAAGAATTGTCCCTTCCATAATTTTCTAGGGCCGCTGAACGTATTCCCCTGCTTTGACGCAGCATGCCCGTATCTTCCAGTTTAGATGTTAGAAAAAACTCGTCGAGAGTTTTACAACAGACTGGAATATTCTTTAGCACAGTTTGGTGCCCTATTTGCACTCCGTATACTGTAATGTTTAAAGAGTTTTTATGTTATATTCTTCATTAGAATTATTATTTATTTTGTTTAAGAAATCTCGTTTATTTATTTTGGTTATTAAAGAATATCAGTTTTATTTTGTCTCAGACGTTGATTAAATCAACGGACTAAAAAAACAATCAGCATGCGATACGCAAATTGTTGCTGTTAGTAGTAATTCCGCAACAAGACACGTTAGAAGCTATGATCATCTACTGAAATCACCACCAGCACAGATCGCTGCGCTCCGCATTGAATTGTTTACGCCGGTGTAGGAGAATACAAGGCGCCGCCCATCTATCCCACGATTAGCTTTCAATGTTAAATTTCTTATTAACATTCTCCCTATGAACGGTGTTTGACTTTCCTGACGTGTATGTATTTCCCTAGCTACATATTGGGTAACCAAGTTGCTCCCTGTCACGTTAATAATGCTAACAGACAATTACGTTAAAAGAATTCTATGCAAGAAATGTTATTTAGTCTTTTTGAATATTATATTGCTGCGCCTTATCGGCCCAATAATTAAAATTTCGTCAATTGTAAACACTTTATTTTCAAACTTATTTCAGAACACTACAATTATATTTCACTTATCAGACTATCTAACTAACTATCCGACTAACTGACTCCTGAGGAAAGACGACCGCGTATTTATACCTTTCCGTTTTTCTAGACGGATCTTTGTACAGATAAGATTGCTTGCGGAAACATCTGGGGAGCTTATCTGCCGTATGAGTCATTTTTGCGACCACTTCCCATTATCAAATGTTTCTAGAGAATTCCTTACATAATCACTAAGACAAAATTTATAACTACATTTAATTAAAAGGAACTGCGAAATTAAATTAGTTACTGTAAAGTGCCATCGCTGAGTAGATGTTACTAGGGTGATAGACAATCGAAGGAATAACATATGATGTTTGAGACATCTATTAAATATTTAGAAGCTATTAATGACTACTAGGAAGATAGGTAGCCCGTATGATACTAGATATCGAATTTCCAGAAGCGATTATTATCGTACGCGTGCAAATATAACAAAATAAAACTAAAGATGAGGTGGTGGATTTCCTTAACATATTATCAAGCGAAAGTGGGGTGCAAATAAAAAATACCTTAGCAATTAATGGGCGCCTCCTTATACAGTACAAATGACAATACAAATAATTTGTTCAGTTTTCTGTTAAAAACTAGTTCACTGGCATTCGTGTATGTTGCAGGCTGTGAATCGTGGCCCCAGTGGTAACTTATTTCACCAAAGTGCTAAATCTCAAAGAGAATATAATCAAAGCATAAAACAGGCTGTGATTTGGGTCCCCAGTGGTAACCAACTTTGCCAAATTGCGAAATCTCAAATAATAGAATTAAAGTATAGCAGTCCATTCAAAAAGTCCATCGAATGACACATAGACGGCGTTACTAGATTTTTTTTCATATGACTTTTATTTAGTACTAACCTTCAAACGATACGTGTATAAATTTGACAGCAATCTGACCACTGATTCGTGAGTTAGAGCATTTTGTGTGAAGCAACTTTTGTTATTGAAAAAAGATGAAAAAAAGTGAATTTCGAGTTTTGATAAAGCATTGCTTTTTGGTAAAAAACAATACATTGAAAACCAAACTATAACTTGATAAACATTATTCGAACTCTGCTTCATCGAGACAAATGGTAGAGATGTGGATTGCTGAATTTAAACGTGGTCGTACCAGCACAAATGGTGCAGAGTGCAGTGCACGCCCAAATGACGCTGTTATTACAGAAAACGTTAAAAAAATCCACACATTGGTTATAAACGATCGCAAATTGAAGGTTCACGAGTTAGCTGACATTGTAAAGATATCAGATCTCCGTACAGATAAGATTGCTTGCGGAAAAGTCTGGGACGCTTATCTGCCATATGATTCATTTTCGCGACCACTTCCCATTATCAAATGTTTCTAGAGAATTCCTTACACAATCACTAATACAAATTTTATAACTACATTAAACTAAAACTTAGAAATTAAATTAGTTACTGTAAAGTGCCATCTCTAAGTAGATGTTACTAGGGTGATAGACAACCGAAGAAGTAACATATGGTGTTTGAGACATCTATTAAATATTTAGAAGCTATTAATGACTACTAAGAAGATAGGTAGCCCGTATGATACTAGATATCGAACTTCCAGAAGCGATTATTATCGTACGTGTGCAAATATAACAAAATAAAACTAAAGATGAGGTGGTGCATTTCCTTAACATATTATTAAGCGAAAGTGGGGTACAAATCAAAAATTACCTGAGTAATTAATGGGCGCCTCCTTATACAGTACAAATAACTATATAATACAAATAACTTGTTCAGTTTTCTGTTAAAAAACTAGTTCACTGGCATTCGTGTATATTGCAGGCTATGAATCGTGGCCCCAGTGGTAACCCATTTCACCAAAGTGCTAAATCTCAAAGAGAATTTAATCAAAGCATAAAACAGGCTGTGATTATAGGCCTCAGTGGTAACCAACTTCGCCAAATTGCGAAATCTCAAAGAATAGAATTAAAGTATAACATACTACACTATTTATACTTATCTAACCAATAGATATTACCAGAGAAAAGTATTGACAATTCTCATCGATCGCCAGCTAGCGTGAAAAAGGAATTTGTGTATGTTGTAGGCTGTGAATCGTGGCCCCAGTGGTAACCCATTTTACCCATTTTAGTTTCAAAATCTCAAGGAGAAATTTAAATTTAAAACATATTACAACTATTACTCATTTAACTAACATATACAGCTTTTCTGTTAAAAAACTGCTTCAGTTTTTCTGTTAAAAAACTGCTTTAGTTTTCCTGTCAAAAAATGGTTCAGTTTTTCTATTACAAAACACTGGATTTCATTGGGAACCAGTAACGTGTAACAATATTTTATCTTTTCATCATATTCATGGGAATGTCTCGAGTGTAAAGTGTTAAAATTACGATCTAAAGTGTTAAAGAGTAGTTTGATTTGGTCGAGCTACTAAGACAAGAAAATTATATTAATCATTTCGTCTTGGATCGTAAACAAGGGTGTTTACGTGGTCGCGTTGGGCGCAGTTTATCAAACAATCGTTATCGTCTTCTCGGGGCGCTCCAAATTACACCAATTATGTGTAATTTCATCCGAGCCGGGGCACGAATTCTTTGAACTAGTGTATTTCGTCTAGACGTCCTACTTTGAGCTTCTACTATTACTTTCGGTATATTTCCTGGAAATCCACCCTGCATTTGATGGTATTGTGTAGTTAAGTAGCTTAAATGGTCTCGTTTTTGACATAACATTAAGCGGGAGAAGATCGACATAAACGCTGTGTGAATCGATGGTAAAATCAAAGGTAAAAGTTGTTTTAATAAGCGTCAGTCAACCGGAGACAAATAACTATTACGTTTACCACTGACCAATGGAAACTACCAGCGGAAAACACTAACGAACCTCGTTGATAGCCAACTAGCGTTAAAAAAGGATTCATGTATGTTACATGCTGTGAATCGTGGCTCCAGTGGTAACCTATTTCACCAAAGTGCGAAATCTCAACGAAACTAGAATCAAAGTATGAAACAGGCTGTGAATCGAGGCTCCAGTGTTAACCAATTTTACACAATTGCAAAATCTCAAAGCATACCATTAAAGCATAAAACATGCTGCTTATAGTGGCCCCAGTTGTAATCCATTTTACCAAATTGTGGAATCTCAAGGACAAAATAAAATCAAAACATAAAGCATGTTACACTATTTATATTTATCTAACGAACGGATATTACCAGCCGAAAGCATCGACGATTCTCGTCGACCGCCAGCTGGCGTGAAAAAGGGATTTGTTTATGTTGCAGGCCGTGAATCGTGGCCCCAGTGATAGCCCATTTCATCAAAGTGCGAAATCTCAAAGAGAATATAATCAAAGCATAGATCAGGCTATGATTAGGGGCTCCAGTGGTAACCAATTTCACCAAACTGCGAAATCTCAAAGGATAGAATTAAAGCACAAAACAGACTGCGAATCGTAGCCCCAGTTGTAATCCATTTTACCAAGTTGCAGAATCTCAAGGACAAAGTAAAATCAAAGCATAAAGCATATTACACTATTTATACTCATCTAACCAATACATATTACCTGCAGAAAGCATCGACAATTCTCGTCGACCGCCAGCTAGCGTGAAAAAGGCATTCGTGTATGTTGCATGCTGTGAATCGTGACCCCAGTGGTAACCCATCTCACCAAAGTGTAAAATCCCAAAGAGAATATAATCAAAGCGTAAAACAGACTGTGATTAGGAGCCCCAGTGGTTACCAGTTTGACCGAATTGCGAAATCTTAAAGAATAGAATTAAAGCATAGAACAGACTGCAAATCGTGGCCCCAGTTGTAATCCATTTTACCAAGTTGTGGAATCTCAAGGACAAAATAAAGTTAAATCATAAATCATATTTCACTATTTATACTCATCCAACCAATAGATATTACCAGCGAAAAGCATCGACAATTTTCGTCGACCGCCAGCTAGCGTGAAAAAGTCATTCGTGTATGTTGCAGGCTGTGAATCGTGGCCCCAGTGGTAACCATTTCACCAAAGTGCGAAATTTCAAAGAGAATATCATGAAGACATAAAACAAGCTGTAATTAGGAGCCCCAGTGGTAAACAATTTCATAAAATTGTGAAATCTTAAAGAATAGAATTAAAGTATAGAACAGACTGCGAAATGTGGCAATAGTGGTAACCCATTTTACCAAGTTGCGAAATCTCAAGGAAAGAATAAAACCAAAACATAAAGCATACTACACTATTTATACTCATCTAACCAGCAGATATTACCAACGGAATTCTCGTCGACCGCCAGCTAGCGTGAAAAAGGCATTCGTGTATGTTGCATGCTGTGAATCGTGACCCCAGTGGTAACCCATCTCACCAAAGTGTAAAATCCCAAAGAGAATATAATCAAAGCATAAAACAGACTGTGATTAGGGGCCCCAGTGGTAACCAGTTTGACCGAATTGCGAAATCTTAAAGAATAGAATTAAAGCATAAAACAGACTGCAAATCGTGGCCCCAGTTGAAATCCATTTTACCAAGTTGCGGAATCTCAAGGACAAAATAAAGTTAAATCATAAATCATATTACACTATTTATACTCATTCAACCAATAGATATTACCAGTGGAAAGCATCGACAATTCTCGTCGACCGCCAGCTAGCGTGAAGAAGGCATTCGTGTATGTTGCAGGCTGTGAATCGTGGCCCCAGTGGTAACCATTTCACCAAAGTGCGAAATTTTAAAGAGAATATCATGAAGACATAAAACAGGCTGTGATTAGGAGCCCCAGTGGTAAACAATTTCATAAAATTGTGAAATCTTAAAGAATGGAATTAAAGTATAGAACAGACTGCGAATTGTGGCAACAGTGGTAACCCATTTTACCAAGTTGCGAAATCTCAGAAGGAAAATAAAATCAAAACATAAAGCATACTACACTATTTATACTCATCTAACCAGTAGATATTACCAACGGAATTCTCGTCGATCGCCAGCTAGCGTGAAAAAGGCATTCGTGTATGTTGCATGCTGTGAATCGTGACCCCAGTGGTAACCCATCTCACCAAAGTGTAAAATTTCAAAGAGAATATAATCAAAGCATAAAACAGACTGCAAATCGCGGCCCCAGTTGTAATCCATTTTACCAAGTTGCGGAATCTCAAGGACAAAATAAAGTTAAATCATAAATCATATTACACTATTTATACTCATCCAACCAATAGATATTACCAGCGAAAAGCATCGACAATTCTCGTCGACAATTCAGTTAACGTAAAAAGGGGATTCGTGTATGTTGCAGGCTGTGAATCGTAGCCCCAGTGGTAACCATTTCACCAAAGTGCGAAATCTTAAAGAGAATATAATTAAGGCATAAAACAAGCTGTGATTAGGGGCCCCAGTGGTAACCAATTTGACCAAAATTCGAAATCCCAAAGGATAGAATTAAAGTATAAAACAGACTGTGACTCGTAGCTCCAGTTGTTATTTATTTTACCAAGTCGCGGAATCTTGAGGACAAAATAAAATTAAAGCCTTAAGCATATTTCACTATTTAAACTTATCTAACCAATAGATATTACCAGAGGAAAGCGTCGACAATTCTCGTCGACCGCCAGCTAGCGTGAAAAAGGCATTCGTGTATGTTGCAGGCTGTGAATCGTGGCCCCAGTGGTAACCATTTCACCAAAGTGCGAAATTTCAAAGAGAATATCATGAAGGCATAAAGCAGGCTGTGACTAGGAGCCCCAGTGGTAACCAATTTGACCAAATTTTGAAATCTCAAAGGATAGAATTAAAACAGACTTCGAATCGTAGCTCCAGTTGCTATCCATTTTACCAAGTCACGGAATCTCAAGGACAAAATAAAATTCGTGTATGTTGCAGGCTGTGAATCGTGGCCCCAGTGGTTACCCATTTCATCAAAGTGCGAAATCTAAAAGAGAATATAATTAAACGATAAAATAGGCGGTGATTGTGGGCTCCAGTGGTAACCAATTTTGTTGTGTATGTTGTAGGCTGTGAATCGTGGCCCTAGTAGCAACTAATTTTACCAAATTGCAAAATCTTAAAGAATAAAATTAGAACATAAAACAGGCTGTGAATCGTGGCCCTGGTGGTAATCCATTTTACCAGGTTTAGAAATCTCAATGAGAAAATAAAATTTAAATATAAAACATATTACAGCTACTTATACCCATTCACCTAATAGATACAACCAGCGGAAAGCATTGACAATTCACGTCGATTTTCAGCTAGTGTAGAAAAATGGTTTGTGCATGTTGCAGAGTGTGAATCGGGGCCCCAGTGGCCACCAGCGAACTCTCAAAGAGGGAATACAATCAAAGCATAAAACAGGCTGTGAATTGTGGCCCTAATGGTAACCTATTTAATCAAATTGTAAAATGTCAAAAAGAGAATAAAGCCAGAAGCATAAAACATGCTGCGAATCGTGGCCCTAGTGGTAACTCACTTTACTGAGTTGCGAAATCTCACGAAGAATATAAAATCAAAGCATAAACCACATCTCTCTCATCTGACTAATGGATATTAGGAGCGGAAAGCGTTGACAACTCTCGTCGATCGCCAGCTAGTGTGGAAAAAGAATTCATGTATGTTACAAGCTGCGAATCGTGGCTCCAGTGGTAACCCATTTAACCAAATTCCAAAATCTGAAGGAGAGATTAAAGTGTTTTGGCTTTAAATTAGATTGGCTGCTAAGCTATTATCTCGAATCTCACTGTTATCTTTCTATTGTCTTATTGCATGTCTTACGACATTTGGTCCGGCTTTTGTTACGGCTTTTCACAGTAGAGAGTATTAAAAAAAATGAATAATAATTCCAAGTACCACTAAAATTCAAGCAAAAGTTTTTTACCAACGTTGGTTGTCAAGAAAGAAAGATGGAGCAAAAGGTCTTGCATATTACATGCTGTGAATCGTGCCCCCAGTGGTAACCCATTTAACCAAATTTTAAAATCTCAAGGAGAGATTAAAGTGTTTTGGCTTTAAATTAGATTGGCGATTAGCGATTATCTCGAATCTCACTGTTATCTTTCTATTGTCTTATTGCATGTCTGACGACATTTGGTCCGGCTTTTATTACGGCTTTCCTCAGTAGAGAGTATTAAAAAAAATGAATAATAATTCCAAGTACCACTAAAATTCAAGTTTTTTACCAACGTTGGTTGTCAAGGATGGAGTAAAAAGTCTTGCATATTACATGCTGTGAATCGTGCCTCCAGTGGTAACCCATTTTACCAAATGGCAAAACTGCAAGCACCTATAGAGCGTCTGTTTCTCCTGCTACCAAATCAAGCAGAACGGTTGCCCTAGTGCCCCAAAACAAATCTTCGTATCTCTGAGGCGTTCAATGTCGACTTTGAACGACAGGTTATTGGTATCAAAGCCGCGTGTCGTGGTTGAGATTTAATTTAAGATTAGCGGGGACGTTATTAAAGAAAATGGTAGTAAAACGCCACCCTACCACCCGACACCATACAGGCGGGGGGTGTACCGTATTGTCGCCATATTATATCCGAAAATGGGGTTAAATAACGATCCTTTCGCTTGTTTCTCGGGACTTCCGTGGGGTTGCGTTTACCACGTCTGTGTCGTATCTTTGTCTCGCATTCTCGCTCGTGTGGATAAGCCTGTTTTACGCACAATTCGTCAGAGATTGGCTATAGGAATAATCCGGGGCAACGCGGAGCGGTTTACATGGAACATTAAACAATGCAATGGAAGAAAAATGGGAAGACAATAGGCGGCGAACTAGTAAAAGCTTTGATCTCGACTAGGGGAACAATAACTGAACGATGGTTGTTTACACTTGTAAAGCAGAAAAGTTCATACTCTCAAGTTGAGTATTGAGATCTGAGAAGAAAATAAGAGTAGATAGGCAAAGAATGGAGAATTTTTTACCAAGACTGACTTTTAAGTTAAGTATCCACATCCGATGATAAAATAAGTGTAGATAAGCCAGGCGGTTCTAGCTCAAAATATCGTGATTTTCTTATGGGGGTCCATTGTGGGAAATTTTTGGTACTTCAAGTCAAGTAAATAAGCTACTAGCCAATAAATTATACAATTAAATAAATAACTAACTAAACAATCAACTAGACAAATAAGTTAACAATAAACTAAAACCAAATTAACAACAAAATAAAACCAATTAAATAAGTCGGTTAGTTGGTTGTTTACTTGGTTGATTAGTTGACCTCAAGTACCGAAAATCTACCCTGATAGACCTCCACGAGGGAAAGCATTGGATTTTGAGTTAGAACCGCCTGGTTTATCTACTCTTATGGTGCCGTCGGATGTAAATACTCAACTTGAAAGTGAATCCTGGTAAAAACTCCTTCAATATTACCAATTACCTTCCCAGTTGTCAATCGCGTTAGATATTTATAAAACAATTGGGGTAAATTCTAACTCACATTCTACCTACGTAATTGGGAGTGGAATGGCGAAGGGTGCGAATATGGCGCGCTTCTAGTGGCATCGAATATCAACCCCTTCACTTCAATTATCTCTGATTATTCGCCTGTCAATACGTGTGCTCATCAACAAAGAGGTGGGTGAAAATGAATCAAATTGTTCAATTTGTACCCCTCTCATCACTCCTTTAAATGAGTAAATAAATATCTAAATATCGCTTTCGAAACTTTCGCATTTCTCTTAAGATGGCGCTTTTATTGGGTTCGCTGCATCAAGACGGAATCAATTAATTCTCTCAAACAGCTTTCATCCCGGCAATGATTGCTTTCGGGATCAACAAATTCATTTGTCCGCCCGATGTACGATGTATGACACGCCATTAAGGCCCTTTGATTAAAACTCGGCCATGTCTCTCGCGCCCGCACCACACACACGGAGCATAATCACTTCATCAAAATCTAATTCCGTGGATTGACAAGGATATTTATTAGACGAAAAGCGATGTCATAAGTTGGGAGATGAGAAAGAGCGGCTTTGCTCTGGCTTATTGTCGGGGCGAAGGGTCCGGTTGTTATGATGGGAAATTCGGGGGAGAGATACCAACGACTACATCTGTTCGACGTGGCAGTTTTTGGTCAAGATCGATGACGAGCGATTCGAGGTGATGCTCTTTTCGATATGCGATCGCTTTGACCCGATTGTTGGGGTTCCATCTTTATTCTGATTTTGTTTCGTCGTAATGTGACTTAGCGAGTGAATGAGATATGCGAAATATCAAGAGGAAGACGTCATTGGTCATCTGATTATTTACCTAACGACAATGGCAACGAAAACGTTTTTAAACACACACGTTCAAAACCAATTAAAAATATTTTTTTTAATTTACAAATGAATGAACGAAAGATGAAACTTTTAAAATGTATTTTTTTTAATCGCCAAATACATTGCGTAAAAAGCAATTGACAAAGAAATTAAGCTTACAATGCTAAGGCGACTGTCAAAATTTTGATCAATTAGAAAAATGCTCTTCTTTAAGTGTGTGTTGCGGGGGTGGTGGAGGTGGCATACGAGAACGACGCTATCGAGCAAGACACGATAATTCAAGGTGAACCAAGCTAACCCCCCAAAGTTGAGAAACTTCCCCTGATTGTCTTGTGCCTCAAGTAAGGATAATACTACTACGTCAAAAGTTGGATCAAAGTAACATAAGACAGGAGGATTATTTCAATGAGCCGGTATTACGCTGAAATTATTATTAAAGCTAATAGTTGGAAGTCGCTCTTGCGACACGACTTATCTGTTATTCCAAACTCGAATGCCATGTGCGGGCAAAGCCAAGAACAAGATGCTTTCTTTATGGAGCCCATCAGCTAATAGAGACGAAATCAGATTAGAGGTAACTCGGTTAGATATGAGGAAAGGCGGAACAATACCGAGATGAGGTTGTTATCTGGTAAGATTAGCTCGATGCCGCACTATGCGACAATTCTTGCCGCCGAGCACGTATTACTTTAATCCATAGCCTCCTAATTAATGCAATCAGCGTTGCACACGTTTAGAAGTCACAGTGTCTAATATTACAAGCTCCAAAGCAATAACCCAAGTTTCAATGGGTTATATAACCGGAACCGCCGGCATCGGCAGTTTCAACTATTTAAAACTATTTACGATATTGAGTCGAGTAAAACTAGGACTCAAAAAATGTATAATAAACTAGCAGTAACTTAACGTAATTAACTATCCAAAGTTACAAAGGGTTAGTCAAAGTTAGGAAGAGTCAGTGCTTTAATTTTTATGAATAAGTTTGAGAAAAATGGAAATCATCATTTGCCAATATTTTAGTTTTTATACGATAATTTCTATCCCAACCCTGCTAATTGTTTAATTTTATAAAATAGGTCAAAGAAAGGCGGGAATTATAACCTTACATTCATTATATTTCTATGCGGTATTATCTAAATTAAAAAAAAATGATCAAAACCTCTGGATAGTGGAGTTAAATGAGAATAATTTTTCTCCAACTTTATCCCCCACTACTGATAACGTTCGTTGTATTAAAGCGCTAGACCACATCTAGCTGTTCCCTCTGTCACCCCAGTAGTCATCGAGACAATCACCGAAGCAAGATTGTTGCCATAATGATGTCACTTAATCAATTCTTTTGGAATAAGTCTAAGAAAAACGGAAATCATTGCAATTCACTTTACTTTTATGGGATGATTTTCGTTTTTCTCAAACTTATTCACACAAAATAATACACTGACATTGTTGGGACATTTAATAGACGTCCAAAGTCCAAAGTTCAGGATGAATTCTATCGGCATACTCAGGAGGCCAAAATCGTTTTTTAAGTTTAATTTACATGGAAAGAGTAACCCCATTATGTCTTCAGAGCACTGCGAGTAAGATGCGGAAACAAGGATAGATGGCGATGATTGCCTTCCTAAACAAGGATGGGTTGTAATCTTTGGAGAAAATTTCTTTTGGTAACGAGTTTCATAGCTTGGAAGTTCTATAAAAAAGAGTGTCCATAGACAGAAGTCCCCACTCTGTCGAGCTTGACCGCACAAGAATTTGCTATCTCTGACTGTCTTGTATGTCTCAAGAATCTTGCTCTTGGGGGGATTTTTTAAGGTTTAATTCACTCGCAAAGGGTAACTCCATTATGCTTTTAAAGCACTGCGAGTAGGATGCGGAAACAAGGATAGATGGCGATGACCGCCTTCCTAAACAAGGATGGGTTGTAATCTTTGGAGAAAATTCCTTTTGGTAACGAGTTTCATAGCTTGGAAGTTCCATAGAAAAGAGTGTCCATAGACAGAAGTCCCCACTGTCTTAAGCTTGACCGCACAAGAATTTGCTATCTCTGACTGTCTTGTATGCCTCAAGAATCTTGCCCTTGGGGGGATTTTTTAAGGTTTAATCCACTCGCAAAGGGTAACTCCATTATGCTTTTAAAGCACTGCGAGTAGGATGCGGAAACAAGGATAGATGGCGATGACCGCCTTCCTAAACAAGGATGGGTTGTAATCTTTGGAGAATATTCCTTTTGGTAACGAGTTTCATAGCTTGGAAGTTCCATAGAAAAAAGTGTCCATAGACAGAAGTCCCCACTTTGTCAAGCTTAACCGCACAAGAATTTGCTATCTCTGACTGTCTTGTATGTCTCAAGAATCTTGCTCTTGGGGGGATTTTTTAAGGTTTAATCCACTCGCCAAGAGTAACTCCATTATGCTTTCAAAGCACTGGGAGTAGGATGCGGAAACAAGGATAGATGGCGATGAACCGTCTTCTCAAACAAGAATAGGTTGTTATTTTTGGGGAAAATTCCTTTCGGTAACAAGTTCCATAACTTGGAAGTTCTATATCAAAAAGAGTCTCCATGACAGAAGTTCTCACTGTGTCAAGCTGGACTTTACAGGAATTTGCTGTCTCCGAGTGTCTAGTATGCCTCAAGAATCTTGCCCTTGGGGGGATCAATCCTATTAGTTTCTGCGAGCATCTTTCATGATAGTACTTGTAGAAAAGAGACAAGTCACCAACCATCATCCTCTGCTCTAGTGTTTCAAGAGAATCGTCAAACTCTCGTCATCAATTAGATGAATCGCTCTTCTTTAAATTGAATCCAAAAGAGCTAAAGTGTGCTTTGGGGCTGAACTCCAAACACGAGAACAGTATCCTAGTATCCTAGTATTGGCCTAAATTGAGCTTTGTAAAATGCGAGTAGATGATGAGATGTAAAGTACTTTTTAGCTCTAAAAAGAAAACCTAGCTTTTGAGAGGCAGACTTGGCAATTGCGTTTTAATTTGTTAACCGTCTTCAATAAAGAAAACAACAATTTACGTCCCCGCCAAAATAACTCTGACTTAGACGAAAATCATTGCAATTCACTATAGTTTGTTGGGATGCTTTTCGTCTTTCTCAGACTTATTCATAAAAAATAATTGAATTCTATCGTTGGGATGGTTAATAGACGATTAAATTTCAGGATGAATCCTGTTTGTACATTAAGAAATTAAAATCGTCTCAATTTGTTAACTGTCGCTAATAAAAAAAACAATAATGTACGCTACCACCAGAATAGGTTTGACCTAAACGGAAATCATCCCACAAAATACGTTGTACACGATAGTCCGAAAATTATTATCAAAAGAAGTAAATAATGTCTTAGAGAGCTGAGCCCAACTATCAATCGAAATATTTATGTTAAATTTAAAGTAAAATTTTCGGCTTTCATTTAAAATTTTAAGTTTAAAATACAGTGTTTTCGGATAAAATTAAAACTATTTCTTTCAAAGATTTCGTTTCAAAAAAATTCAAAACGTTCCCAACTGGAGAATTTATGGTGCATTTTGGGCCTTGTCCGCGCCATAAAAGCGCCCCATAGAGGGGTGTTTTCCTTGCAATTTTTACGCTTTTCCCAATAAAAAAGCGTTTACGCCACCCGGCGATTCGCGCCAATTTAGTTATGCACGAGAAAGCACAAAGGGAAAGAGCCCATCCACATCGTGGGCCTTACGGCTTGTATTGTGTTTAATTGTGCGGCTCCGTCATCTTCTCGATTGTTATTCTTCGGGCGTCTTTTCGTTGACGGCCCGCCGCCGTTATGACTGATAGTTATTGTGCCCGGATGAGGCGCACTTCGGCTCCCCCGTTAAATGTGCAAACGGCAGTGTCGGTTGCATCGCGGGAAAACTACCCGAGATTGGCCTAAGACTTGTCGGTGGGGAATCTAGGTTATTATGTCCAAAGTGTAATTTAAATCAATTTGAATGTTCGGATGAATTGCTACTTAATTTGGATTAGTATTGTTGAAAATGCCAGTCTTGTTTTCGAAATACGTACCAGGTTTCTTGAAACCAGGAAAGATTAAAAACACAACAACACTCTGCAGAGAGAAATCTCTGAAAATGATAGCTTGGCTATCGAAGCGCCCTAGAGCAACTGTTGATGCGTTTTTTAATCTTTTTTGGTTTCAGGAGACAAGATTTGTTTATCAACAAGTATTCTAATGCACAGACCAATAGGTTTGAACATTTATTAGATTTAAAGTTTGGAAACCAAATACCGGTTTCGATCTTGTTAGATCTCGTCAGTTTGGTATATCCAACTCGAATGCTAACAAATGTTCCGATAAGTAAGTACTAAAACATTTACAGGCGTCAATCGAGTGACTCTTAGTACTAAAGAATTCACAGACCTCAAGCGTGTGACTCCTTCGTCCGTTAACTTTGTTAAATAACAAAAACAATCACTTATCGAGGCGCCTGAATATGTCTGAGAAAGGCGGAAACCATCCCATCAAATTATAGTCGATGCGTCATTTTGGGAATTATAATAAGCTCTCGGTGAATTCTCTAATAGCTTACTGAGTATGCAAACTTGAGTTATCTACAAAAACAATTTAAAAACTAACCCAAATTAATTGTCAATTGAAACGACCTCGTAGTCAGTATTTTTTTAAAATTTTGCCACTGTTTATCCCCATTATGCTCTCAAAATCACAATGACATTGCACTGCTGATGTTCTTTTTAAATTTTGGTGTTGAGTCAAAAAAATGACTATTTAAGTTTTCTCCCCGAATAGGTTTGACCTAAACGGAAATCATCCTATCAAAATATGGTGCATGCGATTGTTCAAAATTTTTAATAAATTGAAATTACCTTCGTTAAAGCTTCAGGAACTGAAACCACGTGCTGGTAGTATGCTATCTCAAATAAGAAAAACGACTTTTCACGGTGCCACCTGAGTACGTCTGTTCTGGATAAATACAATCCTATTAAAATATGGTGTAATGCAAGGGTTAAACAATTGTTAAAAGTCCCAATCATCTTCGTTAACGCTTCACGAATTACACTAAAGCATCGGTGAAAAAAAATTGCCAATTGTCTGTTGCTGCCTGAGTATGTCTGACCCAGATAAAAATCATCGCATCAAAATATCCTGAATGCGGTGGTTCAGAAATTATTACAGGTTAAATACGTCTTCAATAACGCTTCAAAAACTAAGTAACAATTAAAACAAACTGTCAAGGTCTTTAACAAAAGGAGAGTTTAGGTTGCTGCCTAAATAGGTCTATCCTAGACGAATATTATTCAACAATTTAAAAACTAACCCAAACTAAAGAATTTACAGACGTCAAGCGTGTGACTCTTAGTACTACCACCTATTAGTCCATAGAGAAACTATAGCCATCGCCAACAATGTCGTATGCAAGTAGAATGCAACCTAGACTACAAATGCATGCAGCCCTCCAGGCATGTATAGTGAATCATAGGTATTTGGTTTCCAAACTTCAAATCTAATAAATGTTTAAATCTATTGGTCTGTGCATTAGAACCCTTGTCTTCTGGAAACTTTCCTAGAGAGCAACCGCTTTGCTAGGTGGCAGTATTTTAACTGTTGGTAGTTTAGCTACATATAATTCACTATACACGCCGCCTGGAGGGCTGCATGAATTTGTAGTCTAGGTTGCATTCTTCTTGCATACGACATTGTTGGCGATGGCCATAGTTTCTCTATGGAACAATAGGTGGTAGTACTAAAGAGTCACTCGCTTGACGCCTGTGATTGTTTTAGTACTTACTTGTCGGAACATTTATTTAGCATTCGAGTTGGATATACCAAACTGACGAGATCTAACAAGATCGAAAACGGTATTTGGTTTCCAAACTTTGAATCTAATAAATGTTTAAACCTATTGGTCTGTGCATTATAGAATCCTTGTCTTCTGGGAACTCTCTTAGAGAGCAACCACTTCGTTAGGTGGTAGTGTTTCAACTGTTGGTAGTTCAGCTACCTATGATTCACTATCACGCCTGGAGGGCTGCATGAATTTGTAGGCTAGGTTGCATTCTTCTTGCATACGACATTGTTGGCAATGGCCATAGTTTCTCTATGGACCAATGGGTGGTAGTACTAAAGAGTCACTCGCTTGACGCCTGTGATTGTTTTAGTACTTATTTGTCGGAACATTTATTTAGCATTCGAGTTGGATATACCAAACTGACGAGATCTAACAAGATCGAAACCGGTATTTGGTTTTCAAACTTCGAATCTAATAAATCTTCAAACCTATTGATCTGTGCATTATAGAATCCTTGTCTTCTGGGAACTCTCCTAGAGAGCAACCGCTTCGCTAGGTGGCAGTGTTTCAACTGTTGGTAGTTCAGCTACCTTATGATTCACTATACACGCCTGGAGGGCTGCATGAATTTGTAGTCTAGGTTGCATTATTCTTGCAAAAGTCTTATGGTCAACGTGTTGACTTCCATAGATTTCCATCGAAATTTTTCCTTTAATTTCAAACCAAAACACCATGTTGCAGTACGTCGTTTATAAGCAGCCTAAGCACCGCACCAAACTAATGAAATTTCGTATGCATTTTATTCCAGTGTGTTACAGTCGTCCATCGAGCGTCGACAGCGTCGGTTTTAAATAAAGCGCAAAAAGCGATCCATTGAGGTTAGCTGCGGGCGGACGGACGTATCGAATCTCGATAAAAAAAAAAGATCCACATCTGAGAAAATCTGCTTGCGCGCCTTGAATAATTAATCGGGGGGGTTAAATATTCATAAAGGAGGAGCGACCGCTGCGAGCCCGAACGTCGGATCCGCCAAAGAGGCTCTCATGTCGAAGCGAGTTTTTGCACAAGACTATGCTTTTATTTATTTCCCGTTTCCGCACAAGCGAGATTCATTTTCGAGATGCTACCGCTGGAAATTACGACGTCTCTTTTCGTAGTTGAACGACGATGAGAAAATGACAGTAGGGCGATGGGGGCAATCGCTAAAGATACGGTTAAAGTTACCTAATAGAAAATTTATAATAATCAATTGGAATTTAAACTAAATCGGAAGTATTCCCATTTTAACCTTGACGCATTTTATAAAATTTAAAATATCTGTTTCAATTGTCACTTTCGTTGCGTTCTTGAAAAAGTTCTAAGGGATGACTTAAACTTAAATTTTTTGAACTATCACATAGACGTTGACCATATTTTGATGGGATGATATCTATCTAGGGCAGACTTATTCAGGTGGCAACCTAAAATGTCGTTTTCTTTGAGGCCATTAACAATTTGTTTCGATTGGTACTTGGTTTTTAAAACGTTAATAAAAGGTTTGTTCCAACCGAACATCAAACTAGTTTGCAACCGTCCGGCGCATGTGCATTCAAAATTTACCGTTCCAACCAAGTGCAAACTCCAACCCAACTGGCAGTCCGGTGTTCCAACAGTGCTCTGACTAGTTTGTGAATTGATTTGTGATCAATCAGAACAGTCAGCAGCCGAGAGCTTGTACTGGCAGTTGGGAACATGCCCAATAAGTAATCGATAAGCGGTATCTAATTTCTCAGCTGTTATTTGTCAATACGATTGCCAAATGTTTTGATCTTGTCGGAGCAAATGTAAATTGTGTTGTTAAGTTCTGAATTCTATTTTTCATCCACTTTATTTGCTCAAAAATAACAAAAATGAATTTCGTAGAGGGATTTATATGTGATGAAGATTTATTTTCATCGCTTTCGATTGAGACAGACGGCGAAGACCAGAGGTTTTCCGAGAAATCCCAAAGTGCGTTCCAACGTGTACAATCCTAAACCAGTCGGAGTATAATACGGAATGCACGCATGCGTACGAACTAGTTCATGAATTAGTCGGAATCTAATCAGAAATGTTCGGTTGGAACAAACCTAAAGATGATTTCATCCCGCATAATTGTTGAACCATCACGTACACGATATTTTAAAGCGATGGTTTCTGTTTGGGTCAGACATACTCAGGCAGCAGCAGACAATTGACACCTTTTTAAGCAGATGTTTTGTTTTAGTTCTTGAAACCTTAACGAAGATAATTTGGACATTAAACAATTGTTTAACCTTTGCATTACATCATATTTTAATAAAATTGTGTCTTTATAGATTAAACCTACTCAAATGGCAACCTAAATGGTCCTCTTTGCATCATATCATATTTTAATAGCATTGTATCTATCTAGGACAAACCTACTCAGGTGGCAACGTAAGTATGCGTTTTTGTTATTTGAGATAACATACAATTGGCACTCTGTTTCAGTTCCCAAAGCTTTAACGAAGGTGGTTTTGATTTATCAGAAATTTTGAACGATTCCATTCTCCATATTTTAATAGGATGATATCTGTCTAGGACAGACATATTCAGACACTAACCTAAAGTGTTGTTTTCTTTAGAACCACTGACAATTTGGTTCAATTGGTATTTGCGTTTTGAAAAGTTACTGAAGGTAATCTCAACATGTATAAATTCTTAAACTATCGTCTTCATTATATTATGATAAGCTGATTTATGTCTGGGTCAGACATATTCAGGTAGCAACAGACAATTGACACTTTTTTCATCTAATGTTTTAGTTCAGTTCTTGTAGCATTAACAAAGATGACTTGGATTTATAACAGTTTTTAACCTTGAAAATACATCACATTTTAACATAACTGTATCTGCCTAAGGTAAACCTATTCAAATGCCAAGGTAAATAATCGGTTTTTTATTTGAGATGACATACAATTGGTATTTTGTTTCAGTTCTAGAAACTTTCACGAAGGTAGTTCCAATGTATCAGAATTTTTAAACGATCACATGCACCATATTTTGATGGGATGATCTTAGTCTAGGACAAACATATTCAGACGGCAACCTAAAGTGTTATTTTTTTAAAGACAAAGGCCAATTTGTTTCAATTGGTATTTGGTTTTTGAAGCGTTATTAAAGAAGATTTCAACCTGTAATAATTTCTTAACCATCGCATACACCATATTTTAATGCGATGATTTCTGTCTGGGTCAAACATACTCAGGTGGCAACAGACAATTGACACTTTTTTCCCCTAATGTTTCGGTTCAGTTCTTAAAGCGTTAACAAAGGGGATTTGCATTAATAACAGTTTTTTAACCTTAACATTACATTATATTTTAACATGACTATATCTGCCTAAGTTAAACTTATTGAAATGTCAACGTAAATGGTTCTTTTTATTATTTGAGGTGACATACAACTGGCAGTGTATTTCTGTTCCTGAAACTTTTACGAAGGTAGTTCCACTGTATTAGAATTTTTAAACCATCACATGCACCATATTTTAATGGGATGATGTTTGTATAGGACAGACATATTCAGGCCGCAACCTAAAGTGTCATTTTTTGAAGACGATTGCCAGTTTGTTTTACTTAAAAGTTGGTTTTGGAAACATTATTAAGGATGATTTTAACCTGTAATAATTTTTGAACCATCGCGTACACCATATTTCTATGCGATGATTTCTGTCTAGGTCAGACATACTCAGGTAGCAACAGACAATTGACACTATTTTCAACTAATGTTTTGATTCAGTTCTTGAAGCGTTGCCAAAAAGGATTTAGACCCATAACCTTAGCATTACATCATATTTTAACATGATGGTATCTGTCTAAGTTATTGAAATGCCAACGTAAATGGTTCTTTTTATTATTTAAGATCACATACAATTGGCACTTTGTTTCAGTTCTTGAAACTTTCATGTATGTAGTTCCAAAGTATCAGAATTTTTAAACGATCACATGCATCATATTTTGATGGAATGATATTTGTCTCAGACAGACATATTCAGGCGGTAACCTAAACTGTCATTTTTTTAAAAACGATTGTTAGTTTGTTTTAATTGGTACTTGGTTTTTGAAACGTTATTAAAGATGATTTTAACCTGTAATAATTTCTGAACCATCACGTTCACTATATTTTGATGCGATGATTTCTCTCTGGGTCAGACCTACTCAGGTAGCAACAGACAATTGACACTTTTTTTATCTAATGTTTTGGTTCAGTTCTTGAAGCATTAACAAAGAAGATTTGGACTGGTAACAGTTTTTCAACCTTGGCATTACGCCATATCCTAATATGACTCCATCTGTCTAACTCAAACCTATTCAAATCTTACTATAAATGATTCTTTTTGTTATTTGAGATGACATACAATTGGCACTTTGTTTCAGTTCCTGAAAGTTTCACGTGGGTAGTTCCAATGTATCAGAATTTTTAAACGATAACATGCACCATATTTTGATGGAATGATATTTGTGTAAGACAGTCATATTCAGTCGGCAACCTAAACTGTCATTTTTTTTAAAGACGATTGCCAGTTTGTTTCAATTAGTACTTGGTTTTTGAAACGATATTAAAGATAATTTTAACCTGAAATAATTTATGAACTATCGCGTACACCATATTTTGATGCGATGATTTTTATTTGGGTCAGACATACTCAGGTAGCAGCAGACAATTGACACTTTTTTTTCTAATGTTTTGATTCAGTTCCTGAAGCGTTGCCAAAAAGGATTTGGACTTATGACCGTTTTTTAACCCTGGCATTACGTCATATTTTAACACAACTGTATCTGTCTAAGATAAACTTATTGAAATGCAAACGTAAATGGTTCTTTTTAATATCTGAGATGACATGCAATTGGCACTTTATTTCAGTTTCTGACGCTTTTAAGAAGATAGTTTCAATGTATCAGAATTTTTAAACGATCACATGCACCATATTTTGATGGGATGATATTTGTCTAAGACAGACATATTCAGGCGGTAACCTAAACCGTCATTTTTTTAAAAACGATTGCCAGTTTGTTTCAATTAGTACTTGGTTTTTGAAACAATATTAAAAATGATTTTAACCTGAAATAATTTCTGAACTATCGCGTACACCATATTTTGAGGCGATGATTTCTATTCGGGTCAGACATACTCAGGTAGCAGCAGACAATTGACACTTTTTTTTCTAATATTTTGATTTAGTTCTTGAAGCGTTAACAAAAAGGATTTGGACTTATGACCGTTTTTTAACCTTGGCATTACGTCATATTTTAACACAACTGTATCTGTCTAAGTTAAACTTATTGAAATGCAAACGTAAATGGTTCTTTTTAATATCTGAGATGACATGCAATTGGCACTTTATTTCAGTTCCTGACGCTTTTACGAAGATAGTTTCAATGTATCAGAATTTTTAAACGATCACATGCACCTTATTTTGATGGGATATTTGTCTAAGACAGACATATTCAGGCGGCAACCTAAACTGTCATTTTTTTAGAGACAATTACCAGTTTGTTTCAATTAGTACTTGGTTTTGGAAAAGGTTATTAAAGATGATTTTAACCTGGAATAACTTCTAAACCATTGCCTACATCATATTTCGATGCGATGATTTCTGTTTGGGTCAGACCTACTCAGTTATCAACAGACAGACAATTGACACTGTTTTCCTTCTAATGTTTTGGTTTAGTTTTTGAAACATTAACAAAGAGGATTTGGACTTATGACAGTTTTTTAACCTTGGCAACCCATCATATTTAAACATGACTGTCTGAGTTAAACCTATTGAAATGCCAACGTAAATGGTTCTTTTTATTATTTGAGATGGCATACAATTGGCACTTTGTTTCAGTTCCTGAACATTTTACGAAGGTAGTTCCAATGTATCAGAATTTTTAAACGATTACACTCACCATATTTTGATAGTATGATATTCGTCTATGACAGACATATTCAGGCTGCAACGTAAACTGTCATTTTTTTAAAAACGACTGCCGGTTTCTTGCAATTAGTACTTGGTTTTTGAAACGTTAATAAAGATGATTTTAACCTGTAATAATTTCTGAACACTTGCGTACACTATATTTTGATGCGATGATTTATATCTGGGTCAAACATACTCAGGTAGCAACAAACAATTAACACTTTTTTTTCTAATGTTTTGGGTCAGTCCTTGAAACGTTACCGAAGATGATTTGCACTTATAACATTTTTTTAACCTTGTTATTACATTATATTTTAACATAACTGTATCTGTCCAAATTAAACCTGTTGAAATGCCAATGTAAATGTTTTTTTTATTATTTGAGATGACATACAATTGGCAGTTTGTTTAAGTTCCTGAAACTTTAACGAAGATGGTTCTAATTTAGTAGAATTTTTAAACGATCACATGCATCATATTTTAATGGGATGATATCCGCCTAGACAAACATATTCAGGCAGCAACCTTAACTGTTGTCTTCTTAAAGATCCTTGACTGTTTGCTTTAATTGTTATTTAGTTTTTAAAGCCTTATTGAAGATGTAGTCTACCCAGTATAATTTCTGAACTATCGCGTACACGACATTTTGCTGCGATGATTTTTATCTGGGTCAGACATACTCAGGTAGCAACAGACAATTGACACTTTTTTCCTTCCAATGTTTTGGTTTAGTTCTTGAAGCGTTAATAAAGAGGATTTGGATTTATAACAGTTTTTTAACCTTGGCATTACACCATATTTTAATATAACTGTATCTGTTTAACTCAAATTTATTCAAATGCCAACGTAAATGGTCGTTTTTGTTAATTGGGATAACATACAATTGGCGCCCAGTTTTAGTTTCTGAAGCTATAACGAAGGTCGTTCTAATTTATCAGAAATTTTAAACGATCACATGCATCATATTTTAATGGGATGATATCCGTCTAGGACCAACATATTCAGGCAGCAACCTTAACTGTTGTCTTCTTAAAGATCCTTGACTGTTTGTTTTAATTGTTATTTAGTTTTTAAAGCCTTATTGAGGATGTAGTCAACCTAGTATAATTTCTGAACTATCGCGTACACGACATTTTGATGCGATGATTTTTGTCTGGGTCAGACATACTCAGGTAGCAACAGACAATTGACACTTTTTTCCTTCCAATGTTTTGGTTCAGTTCTTAAAGCATTAATAAAGAGGATTTGGATTTATAACAGTTTTTTAACCTTGGCATTACACCATATTTTAATATAACTGTATCTGTTTAACTCAAATTTATTCAAATGCCAACGTAAAAAGTCGTTTTTGTTATTTGAGATAACATACAATTGGCGCCTAGTTTTAGTTTCTAAAGCTATAACGAAGGTCGTTCTAATTTATCAGAAATTTTAAACGATCACCTGCACCATATTTTAATAGGATGATATCCATCTAGGACAGACCTATTCAGGCAACAACCTGAACTGTTCTTTTGTTAAAGACCTTGACAGTTTGTTTTAATTGTTACTTAGTTTTTGGAGGGTGATTGGAGACGTATTCAACCTGTTATAATTTCTGAACCACCGCATTCACGATATTTTGATGCGATGATTTCCATCTGGGTCAGACATACTCAGGCAGCAACAGACAATTGGCAATTTTTTTTTAGCGATGCTTTGATTCGTGAAGCGCTAACGAAGATGATTGGGACTTTTAACAATTGTTTAACCCTTGTATTACACCATATAGGATTGTATTTATCCAGAACAGACGTACTCAGGTGGCACCGTGAAAAGTCGTTTTTCTTATTTGAGATAGCATTCTACCAGCACGTGGTTTCAGTTCCTGAAGCTTTAACTAAGGTGGTTTTAATTTATTAAAAATTTTAAACAATCGCATGCACCATTTTTTAATAGGATGATTTCCGTTTAGGTCAAACCTATTCAGGGAGAAAACGTAAATAGTCATTTTTTTGAGACAACACCAAAATTTAAAAAGAACATCAACAATGTAATGTCATTGTGATTTTGAAAGCATAATGGGGATAAACAGTGGTAAAACTTAAAAAAAATTCTGACTACGAGGTCGTTTCAATTGACAATTAATTTGGGTTCGTTTTTAAATTGTTTTTGTAGATAACTCAAGTTTGTTTACTCAGTAAGCTATTAGAGAATTCACCGAGAGCTTATTATAATTCCCAAAATGACGCATCGACTATAATTTGATGGGATGGTTTCCGCCTTTCTCAGACATATTCAGGCGCCTCGATAAGTGATTGTTTTTGTTATTTAACAAAGTTAAAGGACAAAGAAGATTCTTGAGATATTTAACAACATTATCACTTTAAAAGTTTAATTGGGTTAAATCCCTAATTTACATTTTGTTTCAGCTGGTTTCACCTAAGTTTTTTTAATGTTTTATCCTAACATGACGTTTGAAAAATGATGTTCCATTGAGAAAAGGTTATTAATACATTCCAATTCATTTTTCTTTAAATTAGATTAGCATTATGCCAAATAAACTGAAACAGTGCTTCCCAAAGTGTGGTACGTGTATCTCCAGAGGTACGAGAATAGTTCTGTGGAGGCACGTGCTGCACCGAGCGGTTTCGGTTAACTTTAAAATTAAAAATTGTTTGGATAAACGTAGCAAAATTAACTTAATCAGCTTGCATAGTTTTAAAGAGTTTTTGCAGATTTCAGAATAATACTATATTTAACTTCGTTGATACGTTCAGCAAGCAAACAGGGACACCAAATACACTTCTTCATTTGTTTATTAGTTAAGAGGGGTAACCAATGTCACAAACAATTATAGAAACGTTAAAATATGTCGAAAGGTTGGGAAACACCCACCTAAAGTTTCTAATAACTATAGAGAAGAAACAGAATGAAGAGTTCGTGCTCTCGTGAAACTTATCGTAAACACAAAGCCTTATGGGCATCAATAACAACATGCCGACAAACTCACGCATTCATTAGAATGCCGTGCAGGGAAAGGGCAAAACTATCCCTACAACTCTCAAGGAATAATCTCAGGAAACTTGTAGGGATATGGACAGGTCACTGTCGATTAAACAAACACCTCCACAGAATGGGAATCATAAACGACCCGAGCTGCAGAGGGTGTTTAGAAGAAGATGAGAGTGTCAAGCACGTGATGTGTCACTGCCCGGCACTAGCATCAATCAGAGGATCCACGCTGGGGGACTTCTGGCCTAGTGTGGCCAGTTTAAGAGAGGCGCATCCAAGGGACGTTCTTCAGTTTCTCAACAAGGTTGGGTGGCTGAATGAATGACCAAGGACACCTCAATCACGGGGATAGCACAATGGGCCCGGAAAGGGTGGCCTAAGTGCTGGCCTAAATTTTTTTAGGCAACCCACAATGAATCCAGAATTCAGAAGAGTTCGTGCGGGCTTCAGAATGATGTTTTGTTGAAATTCGTTAATACGTCCAGCAGACAAGCAGACAAACACACTTCCTCATTTATATATTAGTTGTGATGCAATTTGTAACCTCACGAAAAATTATGGAAAGGGTACACAGATGTCGATAGTTTGGGCAATACTGACCTAAAGAAAAAGTATTCACCAACAATTGCTTAAGAAATCACCACAGTGGTCAACTTGCAGCAGCCAGGGAAAATGTTTGAATAAAATAGAACTTCATCATGCTCTATTTCTTCACTTCCTTTTAATTTAATAAGTTGGCACAATGCCGATATTTTAATAATGCAAAGTTCAGAGGCGCATCTGCTATTAAAAAGTTACATTCGAGCAATTTTCTTTTTACAAATAGAAAACGCAGCGGAATTTCGCAGATAACTGTTCTTTATTGGAGTCGTCTTTGGAGGCGCCCTGGAAACGCAACTTTATTAATAAAATTTTAACTTTAAGAAAAATTAGTTCGCACAGAAATGAGAACAGTAAATTGAATGTTAATTAGAAGTCTTAGAATGGAGGAATTTAATTCAAATTATTTAAGGGGCTACGCTATGATTCGCTATACAGGCCGCCTGGAGGGCTGCATGAATTTGTAGTCTAGGTTGCATACGACATTGTTGGCAATGGCCATAGTTTCTCTTTGGACCAATAGGTGGTAGTACTAACAGTCACACGCTTGACGTCTGTGAATGCTTTAGTTTGGGTTAGTTTTTAAATTGTTTTTGTAGATAACTCATTTTGCATACTCAGTAAGCTATTAGAGAATTCACCGAGAGCTTATTATAATTCCCAAAATGACGCATCGACTATAATTTGATGGGATGGTTTCCGCCTTTCTCAGACATATTCAGGCACCTCGATAAGTGATTGTTTTTGTTATTTAACACAGTTAACGGACGAAGGAGGTTGTCAGCATTCGAGTTGGATATACCAAACTAACGAGATCTAACAAGATCGAAACCGGTCTTTGGTTTCCAAACTTCGAATCTAATAAATGTTCAAAACCTATTGGCCTGTGCATTAGTATGATTGCTAGTTAATGATTTTGGTTGATAAGATAGACTTAAAAAAAATATTTCGACTTTGAAAATAGTCTCCAAACTGCCGACAGAAGTGACAACTTAAAACTGTTTTAGATTGTTTTAGAAGCATCACATTTCAAATACGTAAGCAGATAAGTAGTGTGATGGGATTTTGTTAATGTCTGCGTCGCCCACACTTGTATAAAGAGCCTTCGCTCTGTGTACACATTAATTTTTCACGGTCGAAAAACAATGGCTGATTTTGGCAAGCTGTCAATGATTTGACGTCACGTCAGCGAAGCTGTATCGATTGTCGGCGCCTAATTGCGCGTTTACAGCCCAAACAATGTAACACAGTCGACTTGTGACTTTCCATTTTTGCTTAATCGGTTTCAATTCGAAAAGCTGCGACCAAACAACGGCCACGAGCGGATTCTTTATTCTCTCCATTAATCAATGTCCCACCCTTCTTGCTCCATCTCCCTGCCTTTATCCCTTCAACGCCCGGCAATTATTAATTTGTTCTCTGACAAATTATCTCGACTTCACTAAATACTAAACGAGTGCCGAAGCTGATTATTTTCATTTCATGCGACGAGGAAAAATTACTCGCGAATTGTAGCTGTAGCTGACGGAATGTTTTGAACGCGGCTTCATAAAACACGAAAATTGTAACGAAGACTAAGAATTTTAACTCATGTCATTGGCAGTTGCAGTATGTTAATCTAAAGATCATGATTCTTTGAAAGAATCTTGGTTTTTCCAGACTTGTTTGTCATTGGTCGAAAGTCGAGCCAAAAGTGCTCCAGAACGCCTATAGTATATCTACTCAGTAAATTTATATTTATATAAAGCTAGCTATTACATCATATTTTAACATGACTGTAAGTGTCTAAGTTAAACTTATTCAAATGACAACGTAAATAATCGTTTTTGTTATTTGAGGTGACAAACAATTGACAGTTTGTTTTATATTTTAAAACTTTCATGAAGGTAGTTCCAGTGTATCAGAATTTTCAAACAATTACATGCATCATATTTTGATGGGATGATATTCGTCTATGACAGACATATTCAGGCGGCAAACTAAACTGTCATTTTTTTAAAGACGATTGCCAGTTTGTTTCAATTGATACTTAGTTTTTGAAACGTTATTGAAGATGATTTCAACTTGAAATAATTTCTGAACCATCGCGTACACCATATTTCAATGCGATGATTTCTGTTTGGGTCAAACATACTCAGGTAGCAACAGACAATTGACACTTTTTTTTTCTAATGTTTTGGTTCAGTTCTTGAAGCGTTAAAAAAGAGGATTAGGACTTTTAACAGTTTTTTAATTTCATATTTTAACATGACTGTAAGTGTCTAAGTTAAACCTATTTAAATGACAACGTAAATAATCGTTTTTGTTATTTGAGGTGACAAACAATTGACAGTTTGTTTTATATTTTAAAACTTTCATGAAGGTAGTTCTAATGTATCAGAATTTTCAAACAATTACATGCATCATATTTTGATGGGATGATATTCGTCTATGACAAACATATTCAGGCGGCAAACTAAACTGTCATTTTTTTAAAGACGATTGCCAGTTTGTTTCAATTGATACTTAGTTTTTGAAACGTTATTGAAGATGATTTCAACTTGAAATAATTTCTGAACCATCGCGTACACCATATTTCAATGCGATGATTTCTGTTTGGGTCAAACATACTCAGGTAGCAACAGACAATTGACACTATTTTCAGCTAATGTTTTGATTCAGTTCTTGAAGTGTTAAAAAAGAGGATTTGGACTTTTAACAGTTTTTTAATTTCATATTTTAACATGAGTGTATCTGTCTAAGTTTAATTTATTAAAATGCCAAAGTAAATGGTTCTTTTTATTTTTTAAGATGACATACAATTGGCACTTTGTTTTAGTTCCTGAAACGTTTTTTTGCAATTAGTACTTGGTTTTTGAAACGTTAATAATGATGATTTTAACCTGTAATAATTTCTGAACCGTTGCGTACACTATATTTTGATGCGATGATTTATATCTGGGTCAAACATATTCAGGTGGCAACAGACAATTTACACTTTTTTCTTTTAGTGTTTTGGGTCAGTTCTTGAAACGTTAACAACGATGATTTGGACTTATAACATTTTTTTAACCTTAGCATTACATTATATTTTAACATAAGTGCATCTGTCTAAATTAAACCTGTTGAAGTGCCAATGTAAATGTTTTTTTTTATTATTTGAGATGACATACAATTGGCAGTTTGTTTTAGTTCCTGAAACTTTTATGAAGATAGTTCCAATGTATCAAAATTTTTAAACGATCACATGCACCATATTTTGATCGGATGATATTCGTCTAGGGCAGACATATTCAGGCGGCAACCTAAAGTGTCATTTTTTTAAAAACGATCGTCAGTTTGTTTTAATTAGTACTTGATTTCTAAAACAAAATTAAAGATGATTTCAACTTGAAATCATCTTTAATATTTCAATGCGATGATTTCTGTTTGGGTCAGACATACTCAGGTAGCAACAGGCAATTGACATTTTTTTTCAGCTAATGTTTTGGTTCAGTTCTTGAAGCGTTGACAAAAAGGATTTGGAATTATAACAGTTTTTTAACCTTGGGTTATATATATATATATATATATATATATATCATATTTTAACATGACTGTATCTGTTTAAGTAAAACCTATTGAAATGTTAACGTAAATGGTTTTTTATTATTTGAAAGGACATACAATTGGCACTTTGTTTCAGTTTCTGAAACTTTTACGGATGTAGTCCCAATGTATCAGAATTTTTAAAGTCACTTGCATCATATTTCGATGGGATGATATTTGTCTAGGACAGACATATTCAGGCAGCAACCTAAAGTGTCATTTTTTTTAAAGACGATTGCCAGTTTGTTTCCAATTTGTACTTGGTTTTTGAAATGTTATTAAAGATGATTTTAACCTGTAATAAATTCTGAACCATCTCGTACACTTTATTTTGATGCGATGATTTCAATCTGGGTCAAACCTACTCAGGTAGCAAAAGATACTTTTTTCAGCTAATGTTTTGGTTTAGTTTTTGAAGTGTTAACAAAGATGATTTGACCTTATAACAGTTTTTTAACCTTGGCATTACATCCGGTTATTTTGCCAGTGAAATTAGAAGGAATTAGCTCTACATTTTAACGAAAAATGTTCAAAATTAAATTGGTTAAATAAACAAATCGCATTTTAGTGTTTCATTTCTCTCTGTTTAGATTGCTGTAAGAGCGATAGATGGTATTGTCGGTCAAACATACTTTTTTATTTACCCATAATTCGGATAAACGTAATTAAACTAACTTAATATGTACAACTTCAAAGAGTTTATGCAGATTGCAGAATGTTTTGTTCAAATTTGTTAATAGAATCATATATATATATGTATATATATATATATGTATATATATATATATATATATATATATATATATATATATATATATATATATATATATATATATATATATATATATTTAACTGCCTCGCAGCGAGTCTTCAGTTTTGTATTGGGTAGCAAAGTTGCACCCTTTTGCATTAGATGGCGCAGTCAGACATCTATATTAAAAAAGTCTGCCTTGTCCGCAGATCGCACTAGTTTCCATTAGTACGCAATTGGCATTGCACGTTGGCGCCGCTGTTTTTTTATATGTTTTTAAAATTTAAATCTTGTCTCTTGAACCCAAGAAGGATTAAAACACTCTAACGCGTTTCGACAGCCAAGTTATCATCTTCAGAGAGATACTGTTGTATCTCTCGAGATTTTCAATTTTTGAAGATAACCAAGGATCAGTCCGCTCTTCCAAAATATATGTTTTTGGTAAAATATAATAAATAATTTCTATTTAGGGCTTGGGATATTTAAAGATTGCAGGTATTGGGGCACTTTGATCTCCAGTAGGCCTCGTCTCTTTATTATAATGTCAGACCAAACGCGATTACTCATTTTATTCTAGTGAAGTCAGCCTTGAGGTCCAAAATTTAAAAAAAAAAAAGTTTGCCGGGAGCGGGAATCGAACTCGAATCACCAAGATATTTCATAAGGAGCTATCAGCCCTCCAATGACTTTTTCTCGTAACTAGTACACGCGAGTCTCCTGTAAACGCATGGAAAATTAAATTGGATACGCGACGAGAGAAAAGAGACTATATCTGCCCCAAATATCTAGAGAATTATCCTCGGTGACATAAATTGGGCCGAAACTGCCAATAACGATAAAAATCGCGTCGAATTCGGACGTTAAACGTCGATATTCGCGGGGAGCAATTAATTTTAACCGGACCGAAATAGAACCAATAATTTTTGAACGTAAACCGAAAGGGGGACATTACGTTCGCTTCATTACCCCGAGCGTCTTAAAGTTAATGGAATACGAACTAATTTCAGATTAAATATGCAGAAGGCTATAAATTGCCAGACTATTCTTATAACTACTGAAGTTGTACTTTAAATTTAAAAGCCCTTAACTGTCTTCTTCAACAACCGCATATTTTGTGAATAAAAACTTAATTTTTTGGACAAAAGCACTGTCTAAAAAATTTTGCTTTTGAACTTATTAATATTGAAATTCTACAACTTGAAGCAAGCAGTTTTAAGTTGTAGAATTTCAATATTAATAAGTTCAAAAGCAAAATTTTTTAGACAGTGCTTTTGTCCAAAAAATCAAGTTTTTATTCACAACTTGAAGCAAGCAGCTTTAAGTTGAAGTTGAAATGTCAATATTAATAAGCCCAAATCCCCAAAACGAGGTGAAGTTGTGGTAAATTCGGGGACAAAATGTTATGAATATATTTGGTTTCTTGGATACCCTTTGAATGATAACAATGTAATGGATAGTTTGTGGGGGCGCAGTCAAAATTCCATTATGTCTGCCCGTGTTTGAAACACGTACTTTCCGGCTGCTTATCCTCCGCAATATCACCGTTATCCTATTGACCTACCATAGATGAAGTTTACGAAGTGTACGTGGACTGTGTGCCAAAGAAACAAATCCAAAAGACAGAACCACTTTCATAATACATTGTCAATCAAATAATTTAATAAAATAAGTAGTTAATTGGGGAAAATAGGTTGCAAAATGTTTCGTATGCATATTTGGTGTCTAGCTCTCTGAAGATGATAGCTTGGCTACCGAAACGCGTTAGAGCAACTTCTGTTGCGTTTTTCAATCTTTCTTGGTTCCAAGGAACAAGATTTGTATTTCAATTTTTGAAGATAACCAAGGAGCAGTCCCTTCCACCAAAAAGATAGTGTCCAGCTGACGAAAATTGAGAAATTTTTTATTTTACCTCCGTCTGTAGTCAAGTTTCTATTAAAATCGATCAAATTATAATAAATTTTAACTGGGAAACTCCTTAAATGGTATCGCCAGTATGAATTTGAAAAAAAAAACATTCGCTTCGATAAAAAATAAGCGATATGTTCCTTTAACCGTATGTTATTGATTTTCTGTTTGTCCAACATATGCAGAATACCGCAATCATAATGTCATAAATTCTACCATCCATTCGAAGCACCCAATAAAAAATCGACAATGAAAATGCGATTCGATTTTGTAAAGGAAGAACAAATCGGTCGATAACTCTCCCTAACTGGACGCCCCTGGTTCGTAACAGATCAATGAATATTCTTTTACTATTTTGCCAGAGACATCAGCACTTCGATAGATACATCACCACTTCGACAAAAACATCACCACTTTGACAAAGACATCACCACTTTGACAAAAACATCACCACTTTGACAAAGACATCACCACTTCGGCAGAGACATTACCACTTCAACAGAGACATTACCACTTCGACAAAGACAGAGATGATTATCACTCAGATGTAGATAATAAGAGAGACTGACGAGAGATAATATCGCGCAACTTTTACGAAGTACTTCGCTCTGTAATTATTTGCATTTTCATGTAGTTGGAGCTACATTTTTTATTTTTAAATCTTTATTGACTCGTCTTGAATTACATCAAAAATGATACATCGCTAAACAAGAATTTTAAAAAATGACGCATCCACAATTGTACTGTTCAATGCTTCAATAACCGGGCAATTATCTTAACTGTTTTAAATTTGAAATTTTAAACACTTGTAACCCTAAAATGACACCCTTATGGCTACAGGTTTGGATTCTGGATGCCAAAATCTACATAGAATGTCTGATTAAATCGGTAAATCTTGAACATTTTTTAAGTAAAAGGTAGGTTTTCATAAACGGAATGAAGGCCGATGCAGGCAAGCATTAAAGCCGTCCGCGAATTGTTGAAAGAATAATAGATAAGAAGCTTAAATAAAAAGAAAAAGGCGAAATTCCTTACCCTCATTAAGAAATGCCATGTAATTTTCCATCTAGACGAACCTTCCTGTTGAAATTTCATTTTGTTCTCGCATGTATACAGCCCCAGCTTTAAATTGAAGACTAATAAAGATATATATAGAAAAATTTCAAACAAAAAAACCACGCCGGCGCAACGTTGGGGGTTTTTAAAAGCACAAAACACAAAAAGCCCTTTTCTATTGTGTCAGCTCTATTGTGGAAAGCCAGGTCACATCATATGCAAAATATGCCCTCAATTAAAATAGCTTAACTCTCTGGTAGCGTCGACGTTTCCATTCAACTGTCAAATATAATTATAGTGGTAATTTATCGTCACGGTGGGCGCACAATACAACTAAAATAAATATGTGAGGGAATCATAACAAAAACAGAAACAACAGGCATTGCGCCGACATTAACCGCCTCGAATTACTCCCGGTTTAACCAAAATTTACAATAAATCGCAATTATTAAAACGATGGAAAAACACCGGGATTTTTGCATGAAATTCAGAGCTTATGATGTTTGCTGACTAGAAAAAAATATGATAATTAACGAGATTTATATTTACTTTTAAAAATAATTATTAATTAATTTTATCTGTAAAAAAGATCAAAGATTTAAAGAAGGCACAACAATGTTACCTTTAAAGTACGTACAATAATGTTACCTTTAAATTAGGTACATTAATGTTACCGTTAAAGTAGGTAGAATAATGTTACATTTAAAGTAGGTATAATAACGTTACCTTTAAATTAGGTACAATAATGTTACCTTTAAGGTAGGTACAATAATGTTAGCTTTAAAGTGGGTACAATAATGTTACTTTTAAATTAGGTTTAATAATGTAACTTTTAAAGTAGGTACAATAATTTTACTTTCAAAGTAGGTACAATAATGTTACCTTTAAATTGGGTACAATAATGTTACCTTTAAATTAGATACAATAATGGTACCTTTAAAAAAGGTACAATAATGTTATCTTTAAAGTAGGTACAATAATGTTACATTTGAAATAGGTTCAATAATGTTACCTTTAAGGTAGGTACAATAATGTTACCTTTAAATTGGGTACAATAATGTTACTTTTAAATTAGGTTTAATAATGTAACTTTTAAAGTAGGTACAATAATGTTACTTTCAAAGTAGGTACAATAATGTTACCTTTAATGTGGGTACAATAATGTTACTTTTAAATTGGGTACAATAATGTTACCTTTAAATTAGGTACAATAATGGTACCCTTAAAAAAGGTACAATAATGTTATCTTTAAAGTAGGTACAATATTGTCACATTTGAAATAGGTTCAATAATGTTACCTTTAAGGTAGGTACAATAATGTTATCTTTAAAGTGGGTACAATACTGTTATTTTTTAATTAGGTTAAATAATGTAACCTTTAAAGTAGGTACAATAATGTTACTTTCAAAGTAGGTACAATAATGTTACCTTTAAAGTGGGTACAATAATGTTATCTTTAAATTAGGTACAATAATGGTACCTTTAAAAAAGTTACAATAATGTTATCTTTAAAGTAGGTACAATAATGTTACATTTGAAATAGGTTCAATAATGTTACCTTTAAATTGGGCACAACAATGTTACCTTTAAAGTAGGTACAATAATGTTATCTTTAAATAAGGTACATTAATGTTACCGTTAAAGTAGGTACAATAATGTTACATTTAAAGTAGGTATAATAATGTTACCTTTAAATTAGGTACAATAATGTTACCTTTAAAGTAGGTACCATAATGTTACCTTTAAAGCAGGTACAATAATGCTACCTTTAATTTAAGTACAATAATGTTACTTTTAAAGTGGGTACAATAATGTTACCTTTAAATCAGGTACAATAATGTTATCTTTAAATTAAATACAATAATGTTACCTTTAAGGTAGGTACAATAATATTAGCTCTAAACTAGGTACAATAATGTTACCTTTAAAATAGGTACAATAATTTTATTTTTGAATTAGGTACAATAATGCAACCTTTAAAGTAGGTACAATAATGTTAAATTTTAAATAGGTACAATAATGTTACCTTTAAAGTAGCTAGAATAGTTTTACCTTTAAAGCAGATAAAATAAAGTTATTTTAGAGACACCTTTAGTCAAAATACGTACGAATGTTAGACCGTAGTTGACTAATTTGAATGAATTTTTTAACGTGCAAGACATCGCTGGATAATGCGACAGCTGCGACACACAGATTTTCTTTGCAATCAAAAGAGATAAAACATTATTTACGTATCACCTTTCACTAACTACGACAATATGCAATGAAATTTTGAAAATAAATGGAAATCTTAGTTTTAGGATCCAAAATTAAAAATGTCGTATCCGAAAAAGAATTGCAATTTCTAAAAAAAAATATTTGCTTTGTTCAGACACACAAAATGTTGATATGCATGAAAAATGAATAGAGACAATTATGTTACCGTCAAATTGGTTAACTAAAGGCATCAATTGATGCGATTCATTTTGAGAAATTCGCATTTTATGAAGAAAGGTCGAAATTTCAAAATGCCGCCACACCATTGCGGGCATTTTGGCGTTCGTTTCGACAAACTTACGAAGTTTGGAGTGTGCGGAGGGCGTTTCGATATTAAAATCGAAATCATCGGTCCATATTTCGCTTAGTTTCCGGTAGCTGCAGCTGGCATAATGCCGAGACGGCCGCTGAACAAGTCCGTTACGGTCCCATCGGATTTATGGGCGCTGTCGGGGTCAAACGGTGCATCCGAGGTCTCAGGTCACTCCCACGGATCCTCTCTCGCTGTTCTTAGCGCCCCATTAAGCCTCCGCCGGGGTAGAACTAAAAGAAACTCTCACTATTGCGACTTTAATGGACGTTTTAACTTTAATAAATGTTGCTTTTTATGTTGCGACGGCCAAATTAAAACCTGCCGAAGGTATGCTTTACAGCCACTAAAACGCCGCTAGGGCGAGCGTTTTACAGCGTTATGTTGGCGTGATAAATCAAGCGGAGCTTGTTCGGTAACATTGTTTGGGGGTGCGTTGGGTAGATGTAATGTTGATGGCCGTATGACAAAAATTCGATATCGCGCTAATAAAATAAAAATCGGATGGGGGCACAAGCTTTAACACGTCGAGTGCTGATGATACACCGGTGCGTCGAACGTAACGCTGCAACTTCTTGCATGGTGCGTCGAACGTAACGCACTTTTGCATGACGCAACCGGGCTTCATACAAGAAGTTACAGTATTATGTTACATGACGCACCGGTGCGTCATACAAGAAGTTGCAGCATTACCTTACATGACGCACCGGTGCGCCATACAAGAAGTTACAGCATTACGTTATATGACGCACCGGTGGGTCATACAAGAAGTTACAGCATTACGTTACATGACGCACCGGTGCGTCATACAATACGTTACAGCATTACGTTACATGACGCACCGGTGGGTCATACAAGAAGTTACAGCATTACTTTACATGACGCACCGGTGCGTCATACTAGAGGTTACAGTATTACGTTACATGATGCACCGGTGCGTCATACTAGAGGTTACAGCATTACGTTACATGACGCACCGGTGCGTCATACAAGAAGTTACAGCATTACGTTACATGACGCATCGGTGCGTCATACAAGAAGTTACAGCATTACGTTACATGATGCACCGGTGCGTCATACTAGAGGTTACAGCATTACGTTATATGACGCACCGGTGGGTCATACAAGAAGTTACAGCATTACGTTACATGACGCACCGGTGCGTCATACAAGAAGTTACTGCATTACGTTAAATGACGCACCGGTGGGTCATACAAGAAGTTACAGCATTACGTTACATGACGCACCGGTGCGTCATACTAGAGGTTACAGCATTACGTTACATGATGCACCGGTGCGTCATACTAGAGGTTACAGCATTACGTTACATGACGCACCGGTGCGTCATACAAGAAGTTACAGCATTACGTTACATGACGCATCGGTGCGTCATACAAGAAGTTACAGCATTACGTTACATGACGCACCGGTGCGTCATACAAGAAGTTACAGAATTACGTTACATGACGCACCGTTGCGTCGTAGTTTTCTTTTTATAGATTGACTTAGGTTACTTCAACACTTAAGTGAGTGTTAGGCTGATGAGGCAAGCATTTTTGAAACATTCACAGTCGGTGTCGCTTTGAAAGCAACCAGTTTGCAATTTTACACAATGCGATCCAGCACTGAACGCATTAAACATCTTGGAGCGTTACATGTTTAAAAAAAATTGTCTAACGCGCTGTGATTTTGGAAATAAAAATACAGAAGCCACCAGGTGGCCAATAAACCTACAAAAACAAGCAAACAAAAACAACAAACAAAGCAAAATAGTTGCGTGAAGTTATGCCTTAGTTTGGGGGAACTAACGCTGCGTGCATCCACCAAAATATATCATCGGAACGACGAAAACGACGGAAACCAAACATGAAATAACATTAAAAAGAATCATCCTTGATGCTTCCACCACAATCTCTGGTACTCTTATCCTGGACGCAGTTGTAAGCAAACAGGAGGGTTCTCCGGCGCGGCGCATCCGCCAATTTGTTAATCGTCTCGTGACGAATCGTCGCGTAAATAATTTTGTTCCTTTGAGTGCAAATTTGGCGGTAAAAGCACCACCTATTGCGACTTCGACGAGAGTTTGTGTATTTTTGGGGGCGAAAAACAAGTACGGAATAAACGCCGAAGGGTAACGGCCGTTTCGGATGAATAACGGCGCCCGAAGACGGATGACGTGAAATGTAAGCATCCTGACGCCTCTGTTAATGTTCTCGTGTCACCGCGTCGCTATTTGTATACACAGCGCTGTATTTCGTCGAACAAATACCAATATAGAGTTGTATATCGCCTTGTTTTTTATTTCCCTCTCTGTTTGTTCATGCCTACGCCCAGGATTATTACAGCAGTTGAAGCTGCTGGGATAACTCCTGAAAACGCCTTTTGGCTCATTGCTATGAAGCTTTGTTCCAACTTTTGACTTAAATTAAACCAAACTTGAATTTACAGTTAACCAGTTGCTTATGAAATTTGCATGTGACCATGGCTAAGCAGTCGCTTATGGAATTTGCATGTAACCATACGATTGGCCTGCGAGAGATTTCAAAATATCCTCCAACTATAAATAATAAACCTTACCTCCTAGGAGTTAAAAAATATGGACAGGTATGGGACTGCCGACAAAAATGAAAACTTAAAACTGTGATTTACATTGTTTTTTTTTAATTTTCAACATAATTAAATATGAAAAATAAAAATTTCATTTTTTTTTAAATTAAAAGTATTAGTATGAGTCTAGTTTTTACATCTTTTATATTTTTATATGGCAAGGTTATTCGTAATGCGAAGACAATGTGCAGTTGCGCGTGTAAAGTATCAAACAACAACAAACAGTTTGTCGTCCTTATTATGGCTTTGTCTGTTGACTGTGCGATATTGTGGGAACGAGATTTCTATTTTAATCTCGCATGTTGCATTTCAAATTTACGTCTGCCTGAAATTTGCAACCGTTTTATCATTTCTGTTATAGTAAACTTTTCTTTGATATTTTCTGATATAGTGATATATTGTAGGCATAAGGATAAGTTATCAAGCGAGTTAATGTTTCAATTCAACGAAGAGCTATGGAGCGATGAGTGAAACGATTGCTTCTTGCATAATTGAGGTATTTGTAGCGAGAATTAGCGTGACAGTGACGCGACACCATAACCTATCATGCGCCTAAGAAGCCTTCACTTCAAAAAAAAATTATCAAATTTGTGCTTTGTCAAAAAATGCTGACTATAATGATCATGTTGGTGTCCCCTTGTACTTACTTATTAAACCCGAGTAAGAAAAAACTTTAACACAATCGAATAATAAAAAAAAAAGATTTCTTCTTCAAAGTAGTCCACCAATTAGCTCTTCATCTATCTCCGCCACCTTTTTGCCGTTCCCGATCCCGTCGCGAGAATAGCAATAAGAACCAGCGCCTTCTTTGATATGCACATCGAGTTTCGATCCCGTTTCCGAATCCCGAGCGCCGAAGAAGTAACAGACCGAGACGAGAATCGTCTTTTAGAGCTTCCGTGGGCCCAGATTAAAAACATTCGCGTCTACATTATCCCCCCGAACTGGCCATAAATTTACCTAATAGTTTATTTTTGTCTCTCGGTGGCCCTAAAACGAAGCTGTACAACTTCCACACCAGGTGGTCGCTTTCTCAATTTAAAAATGACAGAGGGGACATTAATTTGAGCACTTGAGACGTAAAGTGCAGCAGGACCTTGACTGAAGTCGATTTATCAGTGGAATATGAGGCAAAAGCACAAAATCCTTGACTGACGAACGCCAAATACAACTTGTTGGTGGAACGGATTGGTATCTTCAAAAATTGAAACACAAATCTTGTCCCCTGAAACCAAGAAAGATTAAAAAACATAACAGAGGTTGCTCTAACCCATTTCGATAACCAAGCTGTCATCTTTAGAGAGATACTGATAGCTTGGCCATCGAAAGGCGTTAGAGCACCCTCTGTTCTGTTGTTTAATCTTTCTTTGTTGTGTTTTTTAATCTTTTTTTTTTTTGATGGAACGGACTGGTCCTTGGTTATCTTCAAAAATTGAAACACAGAACTTGTCCCCTGAAACCAAGAAAGATTAAAAAACACAACAAAAACTGTTTTTCTCTGAAGATGACAGCTTGGCTGTCGAAACGCGTTAGCCAGTAACCTTTGTTGTGTTTTTTAATCTTTCTTGCTTTCAGGGGACAAGTTCTGTGTTTCAATTTTTTTAATCTTTCTTGGTTTCAGGATACAAGATTTGTATTTTAATTTTTAAAGATAACCAGGCACCAGTCCGTTCCACCAACAAGTCGTATTTGGCATTCGTCAGTCAAGGATTTTGTGCTTTCGCCTCGTAGTCCACTGGAAAATCAGTCATCATTATGAATACGACTAATTAATGTATAACCGCCGATGATGTAGTAATACGAAACCTGGTCCGGTATTAGCAAATATTTATCGAAACATTCTGCAATTTTTAATATCATTTGTTTTTTAATCGTTATTAAAGTTTAAAAGTTATACGACTTTATAAATTCTATTCATCATTATGAACAGAATTCACAAAGTCTTATTTGGTATGCGAGGGTTTTGTGTCCAAAGCGACGCCATTTTATCTGTACAATTTAAGTTAACTGGATTACCCGATGGGAGTTTAACCCGCAAGCCAATGACGCTGACAGAATACGCGTCCGAATCGGTGTGACATCCTGGAATTGGGCGCATTTGTTTCGATTACACGTGGAATTTATTGCTCGTTGCGCTTTATTTGTATTGCTTTAATCAAACCGAGGCAGATTTATACATTTATCTTAATAGCGCAAGTACAAGATGGCCAAATTAAACTGGAAAATCGGAGTTTGGAGTAAAATTGGTTATTTTAAATTCGTGATTATAAATTATCCCGAAATTTGGGCCTTAGCCTTTAAATATGAAGCTTGAATGTAAGAAATCTTTGAATTTAAACTAAATAATTACAAAAACAGTCAAATGTTTAAATCTTTCTAATTAAACTTAGTTGTAATTTGCAGCGTTAAAGTTACAATCCCTTAAAATAGTAGGTATGCATAATTTCTTGTCTTCTGGGAACTTTCCTAGAGAGCAACCGCTTTGCTAGGTGGCAGTGTTTCAACTGTTGGTAGTTTAGCTACCTATGATTCACTATACACGCCGCCTGGAGGGCTGCATGAATTTGTAGTCTAAGTTGCATTCTTCTTGCATATGCATAATTTCACTACAAGGTACAAGGGGGGTTAAACTCGGTTATTCTAAAGCCGAACATCCTTCAGAACGTTGTTCAGAACATATGGCTACAGTTATTTGACTCAATTGTAACTTAGAGCTTTAAAGTTGCAGTTCCTCAAAATAATAGGTTAATTGAAACTATACATAATTTAAACTAAATGAGGTACAAGATGAGTCAAATTTGGTTATTCTGAAGCCAAACGTTATCAAAAGTATTTGCTTTCACTCATTCAACTCTCAGTTGTAACCTACAGCTACAGCTTTAAAATTACAATCCCTCAAAATTGATTTATATGGTACTATACATAATTTAAACTAAATAAGGTACAAGGGTAGTTAAACTTGATTATTTTGAGGCCATATACGTTCTGCAAAACATTTGCCTTTACTCACTCGATTCACAGTTGTAACTTGCAGTTTTAAAATTACAATCCCTCAAACTAGTAGGTTAATTTAAACTATGCATAATTTCTACTAAATAAGGTACAAGGGGGGTTAAACTTGGTTATTCTTAGGCCATACGTTCTTCAGACAATTGTTTAGAACGTATGACGTCAATTATTTGACTCAGTTGTAGCACAGTTTTAAAGTTACAATACCTCAAAGTAGTACACTAAATTTTCGAAACCTTCAAGTGTCTAATTCCTTTTACAACAAGCTTTATATTAAATGAGTGCACCTAATTAAATAGGTTTTAATCTCTAGGTGTAAAATTTAGTTAGCAGATTTAGCTGCAACTTTTCTTTTTAAAGTTACAAACCCTCAAACTGAAAGACTCGGTGGTAACTTACAGTTTTAAAGTTACCATCCCTCAAACTAATGGGCTAAATTTTCGAAATTTTCAAATATCTGGTTTTATTTACAACGAGCTTGACATTAAATAAGAACACCTAATTTAATAAGTTTTAATACCCAGACGTATACCTAGAAGATTGAACTACAACTTTCCATTTTAAAGTTACAAAACCTCAAAATGAAATGAATTTTAGAAACTTTTAAATAATTCTCACTCTTTTAACACTGCGGACTTAAAGGATAAAAATACAGGATAAACCAAGCTTCATTAATTTTAAGCCAAGATTTAAGATTAAATTACAATCTCTCAAAATAGTGGGTTCATCTAAACTATACATAATTTAAACTAAATGAGGTACAAAAGAAGTCAAACTTGGTTTTTCTGAAGCCATACGTTCTGAAGAGCGTATAACTTTAAAACTGTAAGTTACAACTAAGTCATTTGACTAAGCTGTAACTTAAAGTTTTAAAGTTACATTCCCTCAAACTAGTAGGTTGATTTATACTATGCATAATTTTCACTAAATAAGGTACAAGGGGGTTAATCTTGGTTATTCTAAAGCCATATGTTCTTCAGAATGTTTAGAACGTATGGCTTCAAATCCACTCAGTTGTAACACAGTTTTAAAGTTACAATCCCTCAAACTAGTAGACCGAATTTTTGAAGCCTTCAAGTGTCTAATTCATTTTACAACGAGCTTTAAATTAAATAAGTATACCTAATTTAATAAGCTTTAATCTTTAGGTGTCAAATTTAGTTAGCAGATTTAGCTGCAACTTTCCTTTTTAAAGTTACAAACCCTCAAAGTGAAAGATTTAATTGTAACCTACAGCTTTAAAGTTACAATCCCTCAAACTAGTGGGCTGAATTTTCGGAATCTTCAAATATCTGGTTTCTTTTACAACGAGTTTTATATTAAATAAGCACAGCTAATTTAAAAAGTTTTAATCACCAGACGTTCATGTAAAAAATTTGGCCGCAACTTTCCATTTTAAAGTTACAATCCTTCAAAATAAAATAAATTTTAGAAACTTTTAAATAATTCTCCCTCTTATAACACTAAGGATTTAAACGAGAATAGTACAAGATAAGCTAAGCTTCATTAATTTAAGGCTAAGATTTAAGATTAAATTACAATCTCTCTAAATAGTAGGTTGATGTAAACTATACATAATTTTAAAAAAACAAGGTACAAAAGGAGTCAAACTTGATTTCTCTGAAGCTATACGTTCTGAAGAACGTATAACTTTAAAACTGTAAGTTACAGCTAAGTCATTTGACTCAGCTGTAACTTAAAGTGTTAAAGTTACAATCCCTCAAACTAGTAGATTAATTTATACTATGCATAATTTTCACTAAGTAAGGTAGAAGGGGGTTAATCTTGGTTATTCTAAAGTCATATGTTCTTCAGAACAATTTTTAGAACGTATGGATTCAAATAATCGACTCAGTTGTAGCACAGTTTTAAAGGTACAATCCCTCAAACTAGTAGACTGAATTTTTAAAACCTTCAAGTGTCTGATTCCTTTTACAACGAGCTTGACATTAAATAAGTACACCCAATTTAATAAGTTTTAATCTTTAGGTGTAAAATGTAGTTAGCAGATTTAGCTGCAAATTTCCTTTTTAAAAATACAAACCCTTAAAGTGAAGGACTCAGTTGTAACTTACAGTTTTAAAGTTAGGATCCCTCAAACTAGTGGGCTGAATTTTTGGAATCTTCAAATATCTGGTTCCTTTTACAACAAGCTGTATATTAAATAAGCACACCTAGTTTAATAAGTTTTAATTCCCAGAGGTACATGCAGAAGATTTGGCCGCAACTTTTCATTTTAAAGTTACAAACCCTCAAAATAAAAGGTTGAATTTTAAAAACTTTTAAATAATTTTCCCTCCTATAACACTGGGGATTTATACGAGAATAATACAAGATAAGCTAAGCTTCATTAATTTTAAGCTAAGATTTAAGATTAAATTACAATCTCTCCAAATAGTAGGTTGATCTAAATTATACATACTTTAAACTAAATAAGGTACAAAATGAGTCAAACTTGGTTTCTCTGAAGCCATACGTTCTGAAAAACGTATAACTTTAAAACTGTAAGTTAAAACTAAGTCATTTGATACAGCTGTAACCTAAAGTTTTAAAGTTACAATCCCTCAAACTAGTAGGTTGTTTTATACTATGTATACTTTTCACTAGATAAGGTAAAAGGGGTTAATCTTGGTTATTCTAAAGCCATATGTTTTTCAGAACAATGTTTAGAACGTACGGCTTCAAATAATCGACTCAGTTGTAACACAGTTTTAAAGTTACAATACCTTAAACTAGTAAACTGAATTTTTAAAACCTTCAAGTGTCCGATTCCTTTTACAACGAGCTTTACATGAAATAAGTACACCCAATTTAATAGGTTTTAATCTTTAGGTGTAAAATTTAGTTAGCTGATTTAGCTGCAACTTTCCTTTTTAAAAATACAAACCCTTAAAGTGAAAGACTCAGTTGTAACTTACAGCTTTAAAGTTACAATCCCTCAAACTAGTGGGCTGAATTTTCGAAATCTTCGAATATCTGGTTTCTTTTACAACGAGTTTTATATTAAATAAGCACACCTAATTTAAAAAGTTTTAATCGCCAGACGTTCATGTAAAAGATTTGGCCACAACTGTCCATTTTAAAGTTACAATCCTTCAAAATAAAATGAATTTTAGAAACTTTTAAATAATTCTCCCTCTTATAACACAGGATTTAAACGAAAATAATACAAGATAGGCTGAGCTTCATTAATTTAAGGCTAAGATTTAAGATTAAATTACAATCTCTTCAAATAATAGGTTGATGTAAACTATACATAATTTAAAAAAAACAAGGTACAAAAGAAGTCAAACTTGGTTTCTCTGAAGCCATACGTTCTGAAAAACGTATAACTTTAAAACTGTAAGTTTAAACTAAGTCATTTGACTCAGTTGTAACTTAAAGTTTTAAAGTTACAATCCCTCAAACTAGTAGGTTGATTTACACTATGCATAATTTTTACTAAATAAGGTACAAGGGGGTTAATCTTGGTTATTCTAAAACCATACGTTTTTCAGAACAATGTTTAGAACGTATAGCTTCAAATAATCGACTCAGTTGTAACACAGTTTTAAAGTTACAATCCCTCAAAGTAGCAAACTAAATTTTTAAAACCTTCAAGTGTCTGATTCCTTTTACAACGAGCTTTACATTAAATAAGTACACCTAATTTAATAAGTTTTTATCTCTAGGTGTAAAATTTAGTTAGCAGATTTAGCTGCAACTTTCCTTTTTAAAAATACAAACCCTTAAAGTGAAAGACTCAGTTGTAACTTACAGTTTTAAAGTTAGAATCCCTCAAGCTAGTAAGCTAGTGGGCTGAATTTTTGGAATCTTCAAATATCTGGTTCCTTTTACAACAAGCTGTGTATTAAATAAGCACACCTAGTTTAATAAGTTTTAATTCCCAGAGGTACATGCAGAAGATTTGGCCGCAACTTTTCATTTTAAAGTTACAAACCCTTAAAATGAAAGGTTGAATTTTGGAAACTTTTAAATAATTGTCCCTCTTATAACACTGAGGATTTAAACGAGAATAATACGGGACAAGCTAAACTTCATTAATCTTAAGCTAAGATTTAAGATTAAATTACAATCTCTCCAAATAGTAGGTTGATCTAAACTATACATAATTTAAATTAATAAAATACAAAAGGAGTCAAACTTGGTTTCTTTGAAGCCATACGTTCTGAATAACGTGTAACTTTAAAACTGTAAGTTACAACTAAGTCATGAGACTAAGCTCTAACTTACAGTTTTAAAGTTACAATCCCTCAAACCATTTGGCTGAATTTTCAAAATCTTCAATTAAGAAACTTTAAAACAATTCACCCTCTTATAACTCTGATGTTTTAAACGGGAAAAATACAAGATAAGCTAAGCTTCATTAATTTTAAGTCAAGATTTAAGGTTAAATTACAATCTCTTAAAAGAGTAGGTTGATCTTAATTATAAATAATTTAAACTAAATGAGGCACAAAAGGAGTTAGACTTAGTTTCTCTGAAGCCATATGTTCTAAAGAACGTATAACTTTAAAACTGTAAGTTAAAACTAAGTCATTCGACTCAGCTGTAACTTACAGTTTTTAAATTACAATCCCTTAAACTATTGGGCTAAATTTTCAAAACATTTAATTATCTGGTTTCTATTACAACAAGCTTTACATGAAATAAGTTCATCTAATTCAATACGTTTTAATACCTAGACGTATACGTAGAAGATTTAACTACAACTTTCCATTTTAAAGTTACAAACCCTTAAAATGAAAGGCTGAATTTTAGAAACTTTAAAATAACTTTTCCTCTAATAAACCTGATGTTATAAAAGGGAAAAATGCAAGATAAGCTAGATTTCATTAATTTTAAACCCACATTTAAGATTAAATTACAATCTTTCAAAATATTAAATTAACCTTAATTGTAAATAATTTAAAATAAATGGGGTACAAAAGGTGTCAAAATTGGTTTCTCTAAAGCTATACGTTCTAAAGAACGTATAACTTTAAAACTGTAAGTTACAACTAAGTCATTTGACTTAGCTGTAACTTACAGTTTTAAAGTTACAATCCCTTAAACTATTGAGCTGAATTTTCAAAACATTTAATTATCTGGTTTCTATTACAACAAGCTTTACATTAAATAAGTACATCTAATTCAATACGTTTTAATACCTAGACGTATACGCAGAGGATTTAACTACAACTTTCCATTTTAAAGTTACAAACCCTTAAAATGAAAGGCTGAATTTTAGAAACTTTAAAATAATTTTCCTCTAATAAACCTGATGTTATAAAATGGAAAAATGCAAGATACGCTAAGTTTCATTAATTTTAAACCAAGATTTAAGATTAAATTACAATCTTTCAAAATAGTAAATTAATCTTAATTGTAAATAATTTTAAATAAATGAGGTACAAAAGGGGTCACAATTGGTTTCTTTAAAGCTATACGTCCTAAATAACGTATAGCTTTAAAACTGTAAGTTACAACTAAGTCATTTAACTCAGCTGTAACTTACAGTTTTAAAGTTTCAATCCCTCAAACTATTGGGCTGAATTTTCGAAATCCTTAAATATCTGGTTCCTTTTACAACGAGTTTTACATTAATAAGTTTCAATACCCAAACGTATACGTAGAAGATTTAACTACAACTTTTCATTTTAAAGTTACAAACCCTCGAAATAAAAGGTTGAATTTTAGAAACTTTTAAATAATTCTCCCTCTTATAACACTCAAGATTTAAACGAGAAAAATACAAGATAAATCAAGCTTTATTAATTTTAAGCCAAGATTTAAAATTAAATTACAATTTTTTAAAATAGTAGGTTGATCTAAACTATACATAAATTAAACTAAATGAGTTACAAATGAAGTCAAACTTGGTTTCTCTGAAACCATACGTTCTGAAGAACGTATAACTTTAAAACTGTAAGTTACAACTAAGTCATTTGACTCAGTTGTAACTTACAGTTTTAAAGTTACAATCCCTGAACTATTGGGCTGAATTTTCGAAATCTTCAATTATCTGGTTCCTTTTACAGCAAGTTTTACATTAAATAAGTACACCTTATTTAATAAGTTTTAATATTCAAACGTATACGTAGAAGATTTAACTACAATTTTCCTTTTTAAAGTTACAAAACCTTAAAGTGAAAGGCTGAATTTTAGAAACTTTTAAATAATTCTTTCTCTTTTAACCCTGATGTTTTAAACGAAAAAATACAAGACAAGCTAAGCTTTATTAATTTTAAGCCAAGATTTAAGATTAAATTACAATCTCTTAAAATAGTAGGTTGATGTAAACTATACATAAATTAAATTAAATGAGGTACAAAAGGAGACAAACTTGATTTCTCTGAAGCCATACGTTCGAAAGAACGTATAACTTTAAACCTGTAAGTTACAACTAAGTCATGTGACTCAGTTGTAATTTACAGTTTTAAAGTTACAATCCCTTAGATTATTGGGCTGAATTTTTAAAATCTTCAATTATCTGGTTTTCTTCACAACGAGCTTTACATTAAATAAATACACCTTATTTAATAAGTTTTAATATCCAGACGTATACGTAAAAGATTTAATTACAACTTTTTATTTTAAAGTTACAAACCCTCAAAATAAAAGGTTAAATTTTAGAAACTTTTAAATAATTCTCCCTCTTATAACACTAAAGATTTAAACGAGAAAAATAGAAGATAAACCAAGCTTTATTAATTTTAAACCAAGATTTAAGATCAAATTACAATCTCTTAAAATAGTAGGTTGATCTAAACTATACATAATTTAAACTAAATGAGGTACAAAAGGAATTAAACTTAGTTTCTCTGAAGGCTTACGTTCTGCAGAACCTATAACCTTAAATCTGTAAGTTACAACTAAGTCATTTGACTCAGCTGTAACTTACAGTTTTAAAGTTACAATCCCTCAAACTATTGGGCTAAATTTTTGAAATCTTCAATTATTTGGTTCTTTTACAACGAGCTTTACATTAAATAAGTACACCTAATTTTTTAAGTTTTAGTACCCAGATTTATACGTAGAAGAGTTAGTTACAATTTTCCATTTTAAAGTTACAAACCCTTAAAGTGAAAGGCTGAATTTTAGAAACTTTTTAATAATCCTCTTTCTTATAACCCTGATGCTGTAAACGGGAAAATTACAAGATAAGATAAGTTTCATTAATTTTAAGCCAAGATTTAAAATTAAATTACAATCTCTCAAAATAGTAAGTTAATCTCAACTTTAAATAATTTAAAATAAATAAGTTACAAAAGGAGTCAAACTTGGTTTCTCTAAAGCCATACGTCCTGAAGAACGTATAACTTTAAAACTGTAAGTTACAACTAAGTCATTCGACTCAGCTGTAACTTATATTTTTGAAGTTACAATCCCTCAAACTATTGGGCTAAATTTTCAAAATCTTTAAATATGTGGTTTTATTTACGAGCTTTACATTAAATAAGAACACCTGCTTTAATAAGTTTTAATACCTAGACGTATACGTAGAAGATTTGACTACAACTTTCCATTTTAAAGTTACAAACCCTTAAAGTAAAAGGCTGAATTTTAGAAACTTTAAAATAATTCTCTTTCTTATAACCCTACTTGCAAGATAAGATAAGTTTAATTAATTTTAAGCCAAGATTCAAAATTAAATTACAATCTCTCAAAATAGTAAGTTGATCTCAACTTTAAATAATTTAAAATAAATAAGTTACAAAAGGAGTCAAACTTTGTTTCTCTAAAGCCATACGTTCTAAATAACGTATAACTTTAAAACTGTAAGTTACAACTAATTCATTCGACTCTGCTGTAACTTACAGTTTTAAAGTTACAATCTGGTTCCTTTTACAACGAGCTTTACATAAAATAAGTACACCTAATTTAATAAGTCTTAATCCCCAGACGTACACGTAGAAGATTTAGCTACAACGTTCCATTTTAAAGTTACAAACCCTCAAGGTGAAAGAATGAGTTTGGGAAATTTGAAATAATTCCCTTTTTTCTTAGCTAAAAGCGCCATTTAAAACAGTTCGAGGAAATTCAAAGAATAATATCTGTATTAGATGCGTGTGCTTGATAACACCTCAAGCGCCAATTAATCAACATTTTCTGTCAAATACTCGACGCGCGAGAGACGCTCTTTTTTTCAGCAGTCGCTGAAACACGCCGAAATCCGAGGAACGATTCATCACGAAAATTACAGTCAATCATATTAGTATCAAGATTCCAAGAGAGGGATGGCCGAGATTCCAGCGAGCCGGGGCCCCCATTTGTCTTCAATCCGAATCTGAATGTAAACCAGAGACTCAATCGGAAGAGACGAATAAATTTAAAAGTCTATTTCCAGTCTGTATTACCGAACATTAATAATTCCGACAAGCAATAACTTTGAAACATGTATTTCAGCATATTTCAGTTCGGTGTTCTAATTCGGAAATTCCACCCCGGTTCGATCGCAGAAAAGCAATCCGAGAGAGTGCAGGCGACCGTCTCTCCGCTTTAAAAGAGCTAATAATGTCGCGTCCGGCGCATCCGCCATTTTCATCGTCGGTGCCCAAAGTGCGCGTCCGCAATTTCGATCTTAGGTTTTAACTTGTTACTGACGTCTGTAGTTTGGTAACAATAGGGTAACTCAATTGACGCCTAAAATCATGTATTTTATTTAAGACCGGCGCATCCATCACTTTTAATCGTATGCTTTAAAATACGAAGTATCTCTCTGAAGATGATAGCGTGGCTGTCGAAACAAGTTAGGGCAACCATTGTTATGTTTTTTAATCTTTCTTCAAGATTTGTATTTCAATTTTTGAAGATAACCAAGGACCAGTCCGTTCCACCAAAATTAAAATACTTAACTGACGTCTGTAATTTGGAGCTTTGTATGTCAACTATAGGCGCCCAAAACCATGTGCTTTATGCAAGATCTACGATTTTGTTATCTTTGATAATGAGTCGATTATTAAAGACGACAAAATCATGAGTCGATTATCAAAGATAGTAATGTTAAGTAAGTAGGTAAGTAAGTAAGTAAGTAAGTAAGTAGGTAAGTAAGTAAGTAAGTAAGTGAGTGAGTGAGTGAGTGAGTGAGTGAGTGAGTGAGTGAGTGAGTGAGTGAGTAAGTAAGTAAGTAAGTAAGTAAGTAAGTAAGTAAGTAAGTAAGTAAGTAAGTAAGTAAGTAAGTAAGTAAGTAAGTAAGTAAGTAAGTAAGTAAGTAAGTAAGTAGGTAAGTGAGTCGGCAAGTAAGCAAGCAAGCAAGCAAGCAAGCAAGCAAGCAAGCAAGCAAGCAAGCAAGCAAGTAAGTAAGTAAGTAAGCAAGCAAGCAAGCAAGCAAGCAAGCAAGCAAGCAAGCAAGCAAGCAAGTAAGTAAGTAAGTAGTTAATTGTCAAAGTCGGTGTTTTTGATAATGTGCGAATCATCTGAAGTCGCTTAAGCATTCATAACTGAAGTATAACCCAGCGTCAAACACTAAACTTAAATTCGGAAGCGAATCTGATCGCCCCCAATATATTATACGAAGTTTTTGCCATCGTTTTTCGTCGACATATGAAGGGGGCGAAGGAAAGCTCGCGGGAAATGTTATTGAAATGACTCTGATCCTACGTTACGCAGTATATATCATTGGGGCCCAACGGGATCATCCGCGATATCGCCATATCAATTTTTGCCCTAAAGATATCCTTTTTACGAGAGATTATGTAACTACCTCGAGGGGGCGAAGATTTTTCAGTTTCAGTCGACCGCGAACTTTCTCTTTTGTTCCTCGCCTCGACGGAGTTCCAGAGTGGACGATCCCGAAATTGCTTCTGTGCGCTATTTCGCAAATGATTACTAGATTTGTCACGTTTTTTGTTGGCTCTGAATGTCGCAGCATTTAACACTTTTATATGTAATTATTTTAATATATTGTAAACTCTTTAACGAAAAGTTACGAGAAATTAACAATTTTTTGCGTTTGTAAGTAATATCATTAAAAAATTTAGGCAATGTCATTAAAAATATAACAGCGTCGCCACACGCTCAGCCAAATGCGACTAATTCTTGTCACTCTGTTTGGGGTTGTTCGTAAGCGCAGGCAAAATTATGTGCGTCGTGTAAAGCATATTGTAACGAGATGTAAATTGTACAATTTACTACGTATAAGAAAATTTTCTAGAACTATCTAATAAGGGAAAGCGGCCGCGATAGTGAAGCAAACGGTAGCGCTCCAAAAATTTTGGCAAACAATAAGCGTTATCTGCTGCAAATTTCTAACACTGAACCAGAGATCTATATCAAGGGGGTCCGGTTGGCTTTCCCTCGGTCAGTCAGTTAGTCAGTGTGGTTAAATAGTGAGTTAGTAGTTAGAAGTCAATAAGTGAGTTAATTCTTCATGGTAGACCCTTCCTGACTGGAAATATTATTTCATTAAAAATATAACAACGTCGCCACACGCTCAGCCAAATGTTACTAATTCTTGTCACTCTGTCCGGGGTTGTTCGTAAGCGCAGACAAAATTATGTGCGTCGTGTAAAGCATACTGTAACGAAATGTAAATTGTACAATTTAGTACGTAAGAGAATTTTCTAGAAATATCTGATAAGGGAAAGCGGCCGCGATAGTGAAGCAAACGGTAGATAAGCGTTGCAGAAATTTTGGCAAATGATAAGCGTTATCTGCTGCAAATTTCTAAAACCTGAACCAGAGATCTATATCAAGGGGGTCCGGAGGCCCTCAGTCAGTCAGTCAGTTAGCGTGGTTAATTAGTGAGTTAGTAGTTAGAAGTCAATTCTTCATGGTAGACCCTTATTGACCGGAAATATTATGTTTTTTTGAATTTATTTAATATTTCTTTGGCCCAGTTTGCAAATATTTAAATTTTTAGGGTTTGTTGACCATTTTCTAAACAGTCGCATTTTAAAAACTGTTTAGAAAATTGTCAACAAACCATAAAAATTTAAATATTTCCAAACTGCGCCAAAGAAATGTTAAATAAATTTTAAAAAAATTGGGTTAATTATTTAGTTGTAGTGTTCCGAGTTTAGTTTAAAAATAAGGTGTCTTACAATTCACGTGTTAATAATCATTCGAACCAATAACGCGATTGTGTGAAGCATATCTTTATTACGCCGATTTTAATCTCGCCGTCGCATTCGTCTTTTGAATTGACCCTTGCTCGTAATTTGCTCGTTTTCTCTTTTCTATTATAGTCAGGTTTGGTTTAGGCAGAGAATAGGAGTAATAAATAAATTAAAACACAATTTAAACAATCATAGTATACACGTTTTCGTATATTCAGTTTAACTTGAAGAGTAGGGTTAGATTATCAGGCATATTTAGCTTTGAATTCAACGAGCGACCGTTGCGCAGTGGTAGAGCAATTGCTTTGATCGTGGCGGATCCCAGGTTTGAACCTCGCTGTCGATTTTGCGTTTTTTCAATTCTATTACCAAATCTATTCATACTGGACATTAGAGGATGTCAATAGTTTAAATTATTGATAACACCTAACTCGCCTAAAGAAGTTTCTACTTTAAAAATTAAAAACATCGTTATTTTTAGTGAAATGATGTTTCCAAAATATCTCCAGAAGAGAAGATAGTTCTATTTGTTACGAGTGTCGCTATTAACAGTATAGAAAATAACCTCTGCCTTTCTTAAGGAGTAAAATATAATCAATTTTTTTAGGTGTTTATTTCTTTTAAGCTTCACCTGAACCATGATGCGTTGTAAAAAGTAGGTTGAATGGTGGCCAGCTTTTAGAATTAAAACGAGAGAACCGCGAAAGCCGGAAAGAGAGTTTTGCTTTTGGGAATTCTATTTTTATTCGTAATTTGAAAGTGGAGCGCTGCCGAGCTCAATCGCCCTAATGCAAATGCATCCCATATATCTTCTTTCTCAAGGAACACTTGCTTAACTAACCTCAATTTAAAGAAAACATTACCGTCCTCAGCTAGAACCGTCCATACATTAAACTGTCTCATTTAATCCACAAAAGGTTCCATTGATTTGTCTGATGGTTAGAGGAAATGGAGCGCTTTCGGTGAGAAACCATGAAGCGATTATCATCGATCACCGGCTCGGTAATTGCAGGTTGCTTTTCCATTGTTGCTTGAATTATTAATATCATTGAAATAGCAGCTGCATTGCGGGTCATGCAGACTTTGTTAGGTGTGGAGCACTTAGCGTAATGCGTGCAAGTACGCGAGTTGTCAATAGTTTAATTATCGAGTCGAATGCGCGGCATCGAAACTATTTCGCAACTCGACTCAAATTCTTACCAATAGCGCCACGGTCTGGCTCCGTTAACGAACATTGTAATTGTTAATGATGAAGTCTTCGAAGGTTATGGCTTCGCTAGGACGAGCATGGTCTATTTCTGTGTGGAAATCTCCATTTGAAGCTCTTTAAACATGTACAGAATTTTTTAACTTACTCTAACTTTAACTCTAACTGGCTCTTTAACTGTGTGACCTTCTACGACTGACATCAGGGGTCAGTCATGTTAATGTATCAAATTTTTCTTGACTACTTGGTCTAAGCCACTTTCACCACAACAAGATAAGATTTGAAATACGGAACTTGTCCCCTGAAACCAAGAAAGATTAAAAAACACAACAAAGGTTGCTCTAACCTTTCGACAGCCAAGCTGTCATCTTCAGGGAAAAACTAACCTTTGTTGTGTTTTTTAATCTTTCTTGGTTTCAGGGGACAAGTTCTGTATTTCAATTTTTGAAGATAACCAACGACCAGTTCGTTCCATCAAACAAAACTTTTGAAGCTCTTTAAACATGTACAGTATTTTTTAACTTACTCTAACTTTAACTCTAACTGGCTGTTTAACTGTGTGACCTTCTACGACTAATATCAGGGGTCAGTCATGTTAATGTATCAAATTTTTCTTGACTACTTGGTCTAAGCCACTTTTACCACAACAAGATAAGATTTGACAAATGACCAATTAAATGTTCTGTAATTAAACAGTTAAACGTGCTTAAAATTGAAAATATGTACAACCGCAACCATAGACTAGTTTCGGCCTTCCTTGGCCTCGTCAGCATGGTACGGTGGTTGTACACACTTCCAATTTAAAGCCGTTAGTCAGTCGTATAAGTACCCAAGAGAGCAAACCTCCATCGGGTGACTTGTAACTGACTTTTAACTGTTTATTACGCAAACATTCTCGCTACATGCTAATTGAAGCATTACTCTCTGCTGAGATAATAAGCCTTGTACATATATACGAATATATACAAGTTTATTACGATGCAATTGAAAAACAAGATAAGATTTGAAATACAGAACTTGTCCCCTGAAACCAAGAAAGATTAAAAAACACGACAAAGGTTGCTCTAACCTTTCGACAGCTAAGCTGTCATCTTCAGGGAAAAACTAACCATTGTTGTGTTTTTTAATTTTTCTTGGTTTCAGGGGACAAGTTTTGTATTTTAATTTTTGAAGATAACCAACGACCAGTTCGTTCCATCGAACAAAAAAAAAAAGATAAGATTTGATATTGACGAGCCCTACGACCAAGTCTGACAAAAATTGTTGTGGTTGCATGTAAATGTTTTTAACTGTAGCAGGGTCGACTGTATCACTAAAGAACCATTAATTGATATTTAACATACCTAAGCGCATGTCAAGCCGAGGGTGCTTTATTTAATAAATGTTGCTACACAACCCATAACAAAAGATACTTAGCTCACTAAAGTGACCTTTGTAACATTAGTTACATCGTACAAAATCAATTTATTGCTTTAATTAGTATTATGGTAAAAATATTCCCCTTAACATACAAGCGAAAGTCAACTACAAATCACTCAGTGGGATTTAAACCTCGTGAGTATTTATGTGGCTAACTAATCGCTATAAGTCTGGAATGTTTACAGCGACCGTACCATACTGATGAAGCTAAGAAAGGTCGAAACAACTCTATAGCTCTATGGTTGTTGAGTGAATATTTTCAACTGTAGCGCATCCGACATTGCTAAATGTCGGATGCGATGTCGGATGTGTTTGTAAAGATGAACCGACAATACGACACAAAGAGCGAATTTCCCATTAGCAAATAATAAATTGTTGATTACTGTAAATAAATTTGAAAAGCAATATTCCAGCTCACACACCGTATTTAATTTTAAGGCTCCCTTTCTACAAAGCATCGGATCCGAACGCTTGTTTCGGCGATGCATCAAAGGGGGAAATCTCGCTTCTGAGTAAATATCGGAGCGTTGGGAGCTCAACTCAAAAAGCGTCGACACGGGGCCGTTATTAGAGGAGAGCATGAAATGGTAACAAACTGCTTATGTTTGGAGATGAATGGGGACGAAATACTCCAGAAGTTGGGTGTTTTAACGGCCGTCTTTCTCGAGACTCGACGTATTCTTCTCGAGCGATAAGCAGTGAAAGTGGGATGAAGCTGCTGATTAAAGCGGCCGACGGGGGGAACCGGAGAGCTTAAAGTTAAATTAATACACATAAATTTCTATTTGACCGCAACATCTTTCTTGTGCTCTCGAGTTCGAGAGACAAAAGTCCGAAACATTCTGTTGCACGGGAGATAAAACGAGAAGCTCGCTCGAGTTATAAGACGGGAAAGTGGAAAGGCGAGACGTATTTCCACAAAGTGCTTCACATATTAAATATAAATCAATTGGAAGGGATGCTCTTTGACCTTTTAAGATTATTTTGTGTTGTCGATGAAATAAAATGCGATTTGTATTCGCGCCCTTTTCATATTTCCCGCCTCTGTGCTTGCCTAAATTTAATATGTCCCTCTTTTGACACCAGAGAGCACTTTTAGACTTAATCACGATTATGAGGAAAATTCAATGTGTGTATGCTGTGCACTGTTTTAGTTTGATTATTATTTTAGTTGCAGAATCACTATGCAGTACAACAGTGAGTACTGAATATTAATGTATTGTAACGCAATGTAAATAGATGGAATAAAATTTAAAATAGAATTGTAGAATTTAGTACATAAGAAAGGTTTCTAGAATGATCTGATAAGGGGAAAGCGACCGCGATAACGAAGCAAACGGCAGATAAGCGTTCCCGAAATTTCGGCAAACGATAAGCCTTATCTGCCGGATTGTTCTAGAACCTGGAAGCCAAAACTATATAAGGCGGTCAGCTTTCTCTCGAGTAAGTCAGTTAGGGTCAGTGTAATTAGTGAGTTAGTAGAAGTTAATAATAAGTGAGTTAATTGTTCAATTGTGGTGATCCAAGTTAAGTTTGGTAATAAAGTGGTGTAATTCACACGTGGTAATCAATCGATAAGCCCGTAACAGTATACAGGACAATAAATAAGAACAAAGCATTCATTTCCACATATTTTTGCGTGTAAAAATTTAGCTTTCTTTGGCTGGTTTCACGTCTGCGTGTTCCGTACAAATCTTGCGATCAATTTTAAACCAACTTCCCAATGAGCCAGAGACTTGAAACTTCAAACATAGTTTTAAACTGGATGACTATCCCGTATTTTAATCCAATCATGATAAAAATTTAATAACAATTATTTAAAAAAAGAAACATAATTTAATGCCATATTTACAGCATAACAATGTCAAGTAAAAGCTCGATAGCCAAGTGAGGAATGCTAGGTTAAGACCTTGGCCGCTGCTTAGATTTAAAATTTGGGAACCAAAAACCGGTTTCGATCTTCGAATTCTTAAATTTATCATACTCAATAAACTATTCGCAATTCTCGCTTCATCATCAGATACCATCCTTGCGAATGTTATAACTATAATGACAAGTGGTAGAACACTCTGTTTTACCAACAAGTAATTTTTCCCATTGGGATCTTCCCCCCTACGTAACCGTGAAAATTTTCGTCGCGTCGAGCTCCTGCAGCTGCTGCGGGTTATTTTGGGGCGCCGCCGCTCAATCCATTTATTTTACAAAACGACAAGCCTTGCCAATGACCACAGAATTACATTTTATAATTAGAGTTAGATCGCGGTGCGATTTAAATTTCACTCGGTTCTACCGGAAAGATGTAATTAAACGCGCCCCCAAAGCCGAAACGGCGCTGATTGACAGCTTTTTAATTAATAGCTTTTCTAATTTTCAAAGGGCATACATATGGAGTTAATTAAAGCCGACTCCCAAGACTACAAATGCGATGCTCTTTCGAATTAACCGCGTAAAGCGCTTAACTGTGCTATTAATCCGGAAATACGTATCGGCGGCCTATCGGGGGTAATTTTCTGCAGCTGCGGGTCCTCATGTTTCAGAGATATCCGATAGTCAGTTATCGATCGAGTGTAATACAATTGTAGTATTTAATTACACCTTACAAGACTTTTTTTGCTACCTCTTACAAAATCTTAATCACTTGATAGAGCAAGAAATAAATAAATAAATAAATAAATAAACAAATAAATAAATAAATCAATAAATAAGATACAGCAAGAAAAGTCCACTTGATTAGTTCATGAAAGACGGCTCATGGTGTAGTCGAATTAAAAATGTTGAACTACGCGATGGAACAACGAACCCAATAACTATCGCGTGCCAGACTAACTCACCTTTGAGCCATCGCACGTCAACACGTTTAGCTCTACTTATCCTCATCACCTACCGTTGTTACCGAAATTTTTCCCAATAAAGAAATGTAGGCAATAATCGAAAGTTAAAAAAGCTTCTGTGCCATTATAAAATACCATTGCCGTCTATCGTTGAGAAAGAGCAAAACCCTCTTGTTGTTACATGCTGGGAATCGATCTACTCCTGTGAAGCACCCTACACCTACAATGGGTGGGATAAAATATTTAAAGTTGGATATCGTGTGTTACCAAAGAATCTTTGTTTCAGCTAACGCCGTCTATGGTCTGGAGGCCGTTCAAGGTGGGGCGGCGAAGCTCCCCTGCAACATCACCCCGTCCCTCCCCGCCGACAAGATGCACATTGTCATATGGTTCAAAGTGCGCGAGGGGCAGAAAACGCCGATATACTCGTAAGTAATTACGCTTTCTGATAAAGTGACGATTCCCCCTACCCACCCCCCACCCCCAACTCTTTCGCGAGTGCAATAAGATTTATGGACGTCGAGACTTAGGCTTCGAGCTTCTTAAGTTCTTTGTCCGACAAATTGCGATACATTTCTCCATGAGATATTAACTTGACAGCCACATAATATCGGACGAAGGTGCAGTAAATTATATTTCCTTTATTTGATAAGAGAACTGCCACCGGAAACACTCAACGGCACTTAGAGACGGCGTATGTTTTTCATCCACGAATTTCTCCACGTATCGCTGTTAATTCAGCTGGCGACCTATAAGTTTCTCGTTTATCCAAAGTCCGGCCGCATTAATTTATACAATGGACAATAATGTCACTCAGTTATCCAGCTCTGATTGCGGTTCCGTTGCATTTATCCGGTAAATTTTGCAAGAACAATGGGTACAGTGGCCTTTCCGGTTGCAAATGTAAATTAAAGGGGCGAATGTCGCGGTCGATTAATTTTATACGTACCGCAAAACCCCGGGACATCAGGGGACACGTGAACAATAATCGAAACGATCAAAATTTCGACACGGCGCTCACGTTATTTCCCCACGGCACTCTGATTGTGCAATCGACAATCCACCTTTTCAAAACGACACTCGTTTGACAGATTAATTGGGACGTTATGAATGTAATTGAGAAATTGAAATATAATTGAAAGCCTTTTAAGATGCCCGGTTCAGTTTTCTAGAGAAATGAATCGACCTCTGTTTGAGACTTTTGGAATTTAGTTTTCTTTACCATATCAGAATAGGACGATCGCTTGACACGAAATCGGTGCCCAAGAAAACATTTTGCTAGAAGAACGACAAAAGGGGTTATCACATAAAATCCACAAGCACTGAAGCTTGAAAAGGAAAACAACACAAACTACAATCTTAGAGACGAATGTACGGTAATTATGTGTTCCCACCTTTGGTGGTAGGCGGCTCCATTAATTGCGAAAGCATCATTTAAGGGTATCCTCAACTATACGAGCCATTCAACTGTGGCAGAACGAAAGATCTATTAAAAATTCTTAAGCCACCCGAGATTTGCGATAGACGCATTAAAAAGTTGCATCGCAGGACGATCGCCCGACACGGGATCGGTGCTCAAAAAAAAATAGCATTTGCTATAAGACACGACAAAGGGAACTATGAACTTAAATCCACAAGCATATTAAAAGCTTAAAAAGAAAAGAAACATTACTTTTAATCTCACGGTTGAACACACGATAATAAGGTGTCCCTACCGTTGGTGGTATGCGGCTCCATCGGTTGCGAAAGCAACGTCCATGGGTATCCTCAATTGTATGAGCCATCAAAGTATAGCTGAACAATAGATCTATCAAAAATCTTCAAGCCAATCAATATTTGCGATGGACGTGATAAAAATCCACATTGCAGGACGACCGCGCGACAGGATCGGTGCTCAAATAAATAGCATTTTGCCAGAAGACACGACAAAAGGGGATATGCCCTAAAATCTACAAGCATTGAAGCTCGAAAAGATAAACAACACAACCTACAACCTCAGAGACGAATGTACGGTAATTACGTGCCCCCACCTTTGGTGGTAGGTGGCTCCATTGGTTGCGAAAGCATCATGCAAGGGTATCCTCAGCTGTACGAGCCATTCAAGTGTGGCAGAACGATAGATCTATCAAAAATTCTTAAGCCACCCGAGATTTGCGATAGACGCATTAAAAAGTTGCATCGCAGGACGATCGCCCGACACGGGATCGGTGCTCAAAAAAGTAGCATTTGCTAGAAGACACGACAAAGGGGACTGTGACCTTAAATCCACAAGCTTATTAGAAACTTAAAAAGAAAAGAAACATGACTTTCAATTTAACGGTTGAATATACGATAATTACATGTCCCTACCTTTGGTGGTATGCGGCTCCATCGGTTGCGAAAACAACGTCCATGGGTATCCTCAACTGAATGAGCCACTGTGTGGCTGAACGATAGATTTATCAAAAATCTTCAATCCAATCGAGATTTGCGATGGACGTGATAAAAATCCACATTGCAGGACGACCGTGCGACACAGGATCGATGCTCAAATAAATAGCATTTTGCCAGAAGACACGACAAAAGGGGCTATGACCTAAAATCCACAAGCATTGAAGCTAAAAAAGAAAACCAACACAAACTACAATCTCACAGACGAATGTACGGTAATTATGTGTCCCCACCTTTGGTGGTAGGTGGCTCCATTGGTTGCGAAAGCATCATGCAAGGGTATCCTCAGCTGTACGAGCCATTCAAGTGTGGCAGAACGATAGATCTATCAAAAATTCTTAAGCCACCCGAGATTTGCAATAGACGCAATAAAAATTCGCATCGCAAGACGATTGCCCGACACGGGATCGGTGCTCAAAAAAGTAGCATTTGCTAGAAGACACGACAAAGGGGACTGTGACCTTAAATCCACAAACATATTAGAAGCTTAAAACAAAAAGAAACATGACTTTCAATCTTATGGTCGGACGTACGATAATTACTTGTCCCTACCGTTGGTGGTATACGGCTCCATCGGTAGCGAAAGCAACGTCCATGGGTATCCTCATCTGTATGAGCCACCAAAGTGTGACTGAACCATAGAACTATCAAAAATCTTCAAGCCAATCGAGATTTGCGATAGACGTGATAAAAATCCACATTGCAGGACGACCGCGCCACACAGGACGATGCTCAAATAAAAAGCATTTTGCCAGAAGACACGAAAAAAAGGGCTATGACCTAAAATCCACAAGCATTGAAGCTTGAAAAGGAAAACAACACAAACTACAACCTCAGAGATGAATGTACGGTAGTTATATGTCCCCACCTTTGGTGGTAAGCGGCTCCATTGGTTGCGAAAGCATCACCCAAGGGTATCTTCAACTGTACGAGCCATTCAACTGTGGCAGAACGGTAGATCTATCAAAAATTCTTAAGCCACCCGAGATTTGCGATAGACGCATTAAAAAGTTGCATCGCAGGACGATCGCCCCACACGAGATCGGCGCTCAAAAAATAACATTTTGCTATAAGACACGACAAAGGGGGCTATGACCTCAAATCCACAAGCATATTAGAAGCCTGAAAAGAAAAAGAACACGACTTTTAACATCACGGTTAAACGTACGATAATTACGTGTCCCTATCGTTGGTGGTATGCGGCTCCATCGGTTGCGAAAGCACTGTCCATGGGTATTCTTAACTGTATGAGCTATCTAAGTAGAACGCCATCCGTAGAATCATCTGTACTAGAACAATAGATCTATCTAAAATCTAGAAGCCACTAAAGATTGCGCCTAACGCGATAAAAATTTGCATCGTAGGGCCACTGCCTGATACGGAATCAATGCTCAAATAAATGACATTTTGTTATAAGACACGACAAAGAACGTTATAACATCAAATTTACAAGCAGATCAGAAGCCTGAAAAGAAAAAGAACACGACCTTCTACCTCACGATTGAACGTACGATAATTACATGTCCCTATCGTTGGTGGTATGCGGCTCCATCGGTTGCGAAAGCACTATCCATGGGTATTCTTAACTGTAGGCGGCTCTATTGGTTGCGAAATCATCATCCAAGGGTATCCTCAACTGTACGAGCCATTCAACTGTGGCAGAAAGAGAGATCTTTTAAAAATTCTTAAGCCACCCGAGATTTGCGATAGACGCGATAAAAATTCGCATCGCAGGACGATCGCCCGACACGGGATAGCATTTTGCTTTAAGACACAACAAAGGGGACTATGACCCTAAATCCACAAACATATTAGAAGCTTAAAACAAAAAGAAACATGACTTTCAATCTTATGGTCGGACGTACGATAATTACTTGTCCCTACCGTTGGTGGTATACGGCTCCATCGGTAGCGAAAGCAACGTCCATGGGTATCCTCATCTGTATGAGCCACCAAAGTGTGACTGAACCATAGAACTATCAAAAATCTTCAAGCCAATCGAGATTTGCGATAGACGTGATAAAAATCCACATTGCAGGACGACCGCGCCACACAGGACGATGCTCAAATAAAAAGCATTTTGCCAGAAGACACGAAAAAAAGGGCTATGACCTAAAATCCACAAGCATTGAAGCTTCAAAAGGAAAACAACACATACTACAACCTCAGAGATGAATATACGGTAGTTATATGTCCCCACCTTTGGTGGTAGGCGGCTCCATTGGTTGCGAAATCATCATCCAAGGATATCCGAAGCTGTACGAGCCATTCAACTGTGGCGGAACGATAGATCTATCAAAAATTCTTAAACCACCCGAGATTTGCGACAGATGCAATAAAAATTTGCATCGCAGGACCATCGCCGACATAAGATCGGTGCTCAAAAAATAGCGTTTTGCTAGAAGATACAACAAACGATAGATCTATCTAAAATCTAGAAGCCACTAAAGATTGCGCCTAACGCGATAAAAATTTGCATCGTAGGGCCACTGCCTGATACGGAATCAATGCTCAAATAAATGGTATTTTGTTATAAGACACGACAAAGAACGTTATAACATCAAATTCACAAGCAGATCAGAAGCCTGAAAAGAAAAAAAAACACGACCTTCTACCTCACGATTGAACGTACGATAATTACATGTCCCTATCGTTGGTGGTATGCGGCTCCATCGGTTGCGAAAGCACTATCCATGGGTATTCTTAACTGTAGACGGCTCCATTGGTTGCGAAATCATCATCCAAGGGTATCCTCAACTATACGAGCCATTCAACTGTGGCAGAAAGAGAGATCTTTCAAAAACCGCGCCACACAGGATCGATGCTCAAATAAAAAGCATTTTGCCAGAAGACACGACAAAAAGGGCTATGACCTAAAATCCACAAGCATTGAAGCTTGAAAAGGAAAACAACACAAACTACAACCTCAGAGATGAATGTGCGGTAGTTATATGTTCCCACCTTCGGTGGTAGGCGGCTCCATTGGTTGCGAAATCATCATCCAAGGGTATCCTCAACTGTACGAGCCATTCAACTGTGGCAGAACGATAGATCTATCAAGAATCCTTAAGTTACCCGAGATTTGCGACAGATGCAATAAAAATTTGCATCGCAGGACCATCGCCGACATGGTATCGGTGCTCAAAAAATAGCGTTTTGCTAGAAGATACAACAAAGGGGGCTATGACATTAAATCCACAAGCATATTAGAAGCCTCAGAAGAAAAAAAAACACGACCTTTAACCGCACGGTTGAACGTACGATAATTACGTGTCCCTATCGTTGGTGGTATGCGGCTCCATCGGTTGCGAAAGCACTGTCCATGGGTATTCTTAACTGTATGAGCTATCCAAGTAGATCACCATTCGTAGTCATCCGTACTAGAACGATAGATCTATCTAAAATCTACAAGCCACCAAAGATTGCGACTAACGCGTTAAAAATTCGCATCGCAGGACCACTGCCCGATACGGAATCGATGCTCAAATAAAGAGCATTTTGTTATAAGACACGACAAAGAACGCCATAACCTTAAATTCACAAGCATATTAAAAGCCTCAAAAGAAAAAGAACACGACCTTCAACCTCACGGTTGAACGTACGATAATTACGTGTCCCTATCGTTGGTGGTATGCGGCTCCATCGGTTGCGAAAGCACTGTCCATGGGTATTCTTAATTGTATGAACCATCCAAGTAGAGCGCCATCAGTAGAGTCATTCGTACTAGAACGATAGAACTATATAAAATCTACAAGCCACCATCATTGCAACTAATGCGATAAAAATTCGTATCGCAGGACCACCGCCTGATACGGGATCGATGTTCAAAGAAGTAGCACTTTGTCAGAAGGCACGATGAAGTGGGCTATGATTTAAAACGCCCTATACGAGATCAGTGCCCAAACAAATAACATTTTGCCAGAAGAACTTAACCGTGGAAGATACTCGACAAAGTAGACACGAATCTACCAGGACAGGATTGTTATACAAGAGCAATAAACTGCGCCCGATTGACAAATCCAGGCTGTTGCAAGTTGTCTTTCTGTTAATTAAGGTTGGAGGATTTTGAGTAAATATTGAAACAAGTTATGTATTGTTATCGATGACAATTTTTTGTTAAGAAACCATTAAGAACACTAGTGTAATACTTAGACGTTCATTCCAGCTACAGTGGAATATAAACAGGAAGCAAGCTTGACTCAATAAAATAGAAAATGGTTATAGATCTGCGATAACAATGAGGTTGTAATGGAAGTCTGTCAGTTGTTCCGCGCTAAACTTCAACCACAACTAACGCTATTTACTCGGGGGGTTATTCTAATATCAAAACTTACAAATGTGCTGGTGCTTATTCACTAATGAGATTGGAATTACTTCAATCGCGTTTACTGAAGTCGTATTATCGCTCTGAAAACCGCAGCATTGCAATTCTCAGTTAACCAGCTTAAATCTATAATGTGCCCTTCGTAAGTCTTATTATTTCGAAGGTGCAATTTTTAATAACCAAATTGAGAGAATTATTTAGCTTAAATTTAAATTTTGGGGAAACCAAAGTAAAAAAGTTAAACGTTAAATGGAAATTCTTCGTCTTTCTAAAGAAATTAAATCTTCTGGTTTGGTTTTAAGAAGTAAGACAACTGTCGATTGTGACTGAATCCAAGAAGTTCTTATTGCGTTGCCACCTGTGCCCTTGAACCTCAGCAGGAAGACGAGTTTTTTTCCCATGATTTAGGAACCATCATATTGTTGCGCGTTGTCGGTTCGAATAATAAACACTTGGTTAATTGTAACCACTTAATTTCTAAACTGAACTCGAAACACTACAAGTATAATTCTCTAACACTGTTTAATTAACTAACTTATTCATTGACATCGAATCTACTAACTGAGGGATAGTCGACCCGATCCCCTATATATAGATCCCGTTTCGGGTTCTAGAACAATCCAGCAGATAAGGCTTATCTTTTGCTGAAATTTCTGGAGCGCTTATCTGCCGTTTGATTTATTATCACGACCGCTTCCCCTCATCACATTTTCTAGAAAATTCCTTACCAAACTTTATAATTGCATTTTGTTACGATTTATTTTGTCCGCAAAACCTAAAGCTCCTTGATTTCTTTCTGAGTTTTTTAATAGTCTAGTCTGTTTGCTCTCAGTCACGTTCTAACAATAGAATAAATGTTTGTTTCAATTTATTTAACATTTCTTCGGCCCAGTTCATATTTAAGTATTTCCAAACTGGGCCAAAGAAATGTTAAATAAATTGAAAAAAAACATAATATTTCCGGTCAATAAGGGTCTACCATGAAGAGTAAATAGAATAAATGTTTGGGTATCTTTTAAGTTCTCCGAGAGCAAACATGTTTACTTGGTCTCGTTTCGTTGTTACACAACAAAGAAAAAAGTCTACTTACCAGATGTTAGTTTCTCTCTGAAGATGACAGATTGGCTGTCGAAACGCGTTAGAGCAACCTTTGTTGTATTTTTTAATCTTTCTTGGTTTCAGGGAACAAATTCTGTGTTTCAATTTTTGAAGATAACCAAGGACCAGTCCGTTCCATTAAATCTACTTACCATAATAGAAAACGTTGATTTTTGAAGTGAAAAACTTCTTTTGTTGCATTCTTTTTCAGTTGTTATGAATTTATTTTCGCATACAACTTCAACTCGATAATTTCAAATTCTTATGCTGTCGATACTTTACTTTATGTCGATGCTTAAAACAAAATATTAGGTCACGAATGGCAACTATTCGCTTTCGCAACAACAAACTTATGAAGAGAAATGGAACAAGGAGTAACCCTATATGCGTCATATTTCAAATCGTGATGAAATAAAAACGGGAAATAAGGGCTCGAATGACGAACGACATTTTATATATTTCTTCGTCGTAAATCGCATTATTTATTGTTTCAGATACGACGCGAGGGACAAGCCTATCGAACAGGGTAGGCATTGGGCGGACGAGGGCATCTTAGGCGGTAGGGGCTTTTTCCGATATCAGGACAAGCCGGCCAAACTCACCATAGACAGCGTTCGAGACTCGGACGGCGGCGTTTACATCTGCCGCGTGGATTTCAAGAAGACGCCGACGAGGAACATCAAAGTCAACTTGACCATTATACGTAAGTAAATGGGGGCACCACACAGATTGACTCAATCACTTTGAAAACTATTCGATATAGAATTCGAAACCCAATAACTCTCGTAGGCGTAATTGGGGTTGTTTTGTTTAAATGCATTTAAATAGCGTTTTTTTTACAAGTAAGTCTTTTTTGATAAAGTTTGTCATGGCCTTCTTGTTCTAAGTACTTCGTCCTTGTATTTAATGTCCTTGAAGTCTAAGCATTCGGTATTTCTTCGAGAAGATACCATCCGTGATGGCCTAGAACCGGTGTCATCTATCTACTTCCATTAAATAAATATATTAGAGTAATTCACCAAATTATTATAATAAGATGTACAGTGTTTATTTGGTTGAGTACGAAATTAACTAATAACTACTAACATATACACTTTACGTTTTGTTATAGTAATTTAGCCAATTAAAGTATTTGTGTAATGGTAGTAGATAGATGAGGCTGGTTCTAGACCACGACATAGAATGTAGTGGTTGTAAGAACTGTCGTTGTATTTATTGTCCTTGAAGTCTAAGCATTCGGTATTTTTTCGAGAAGATACCATCCGTGATGGCCTAGAACCGGTGTCACCTATCTACTCCCATTAAATAAATATATTAGAGTAATTCACCAAATTATTATAATCAGATGTACAGTGTTTATTTGGTTGAGTACGAAATTAACTAATAACTAATAACATATACACTTTACGTTTTGTTATAGTAATTTAGCCAATTAAAGTATTTGTGTAATGGTAGTAGATAAATGAGGCTGGTTCTAGACCACGACGTAGAATGTAGTGGTTGTAAGAACTGTTGTTGTATTTATTGTCCTTGAAGTCTAAGCATTCGGTATTTCTTTGAGAAGATACCATCCGTGATGGCCTAGAACCGGTGTCACCTATCTACTTCCATTAAATAAATATATTAAAGTAATTCACCAAATTATTAAAATCAGATGTACAGTGTTTATTTGGTTAAGTACGAAATTAACTAATAACTAATAACATATACACTTTACGTTTTGTTATAGTAATTTAGCCAATTAAAGTATTTGTGTAATGGTAGTAGATAGATGAGGCTGGTTCTAGACCACGACATAGAATGTAGTGGTTGTACGAACTGTCGTTCTATTTATTGTCCTTGAAGTCTAAGCATCTGGTATTTCTTCGAGGAGATACCGTCTGTGATGGCCTAGAACCGGTGTCACCTATCTACTTCCATTAAATAAATATATTAGAGTAATTCACCAAATTATTATAATCAGATGTACAGTGTTTATTTGGTTGAGTACAAAATTAACTAATAACTAATAACATATACACTTTACGTTTTGTTATAGTAATTTAGCCAATTAAAGTATTTGTGTAATGGTAGTAGATAGATGAGGCTGGTTCTAGACCACGACATAGAATGTAGTGGTTTTAAGAACTGTCGTTGTATTTATTGTCCTTGAAGTCTAAGCCTTCGGTATTTCTTCGAGAAGATACCATCCGTGATGGCCTAGAACCGGTGTCACCTATCTACTTCCATTAAATAAATATATTAGAGTAATTCACTAAATTATTATAATCAGATGTACAGTGTTTATTTAGTTAAGTACAAAATTAACTAATAACTAATAACATATACACTTTACGTTTTGTTATAGTAATTTAACCAATTAAAGTATTTGTGTAACGGTAGTAGATAGATGAGGCTGGTTCTAGACCACCAGAATGTGGTGGTTGTAGGAACATTAGGGAAGACTCGCCAAACGATGAAAGGGATAATCATAAGTAAACGCGCAGATTTCTTGAGTAGACAAACATTTAAGAACTTATAACTTTAATAATTAGATAAGAATGCTTCACAACACTTCAATGACTGGAAGATTAAATAAAGTTTCTTGTAAGTGGTAAGTGTAACATAATTGTAGTAAGTGTTAACAATTACACCGTGTTATACATCTCACTAGGAACATGTAACAATAATATGAATATATTTACATCTTTCGAAACGACGTCACCTTTATATAACAGCCAACAAGCCATGTACTTCCCCTGTCTTTAGTCGCATTTAATTATCTAATTGGTGGGTTTGAAAAATTCTACACATTATGAATGTGTTACGAATTAATTTACTCATCTTCGCTGAAAAAACTGCAGACGAATAAGGACCCAATCATCAATGACTCCGATCTCGTGAAAGTTCCGCCGTTTTATATTTTTCTTCGCAATTATTCCGAAGTGGATTCGGCGACAAATAGATGGATCGAGATGAGAAATGGCACGGAAGCTGGGCGAGTTTCAGCGAATCTCGTAAATCTGAATTAATGCCATGATAAATTTCAGTCTAGCACTTTGAATCATTTACGTAGTCAATGCTACACAATGAAATAATGTCAACCCGTAAGTGGTTGCGCGATAGCGGGATGATTTAACGTGATTACCGATTACCGAGCTTATTTTGTTTCTAATGCGATTTCCTCTTCGCCGCGAATAATAATCGAGAAAACCACCGCGAGAAACACGAAGAAGATAGTCTAGTTTCCATACTTGTCTTAGGCGAGGATCGTGTTCGTGGCGATTTAAAAATGTTGCATAATTTTAAACAAATTCAAAACAATTTTTGATCATTTTTCAATTACACGTGTAACGTCTTTGATATAACTGTTACATCCGGTGAAACAGTTTTTTTATAACTTTGAACACGTTATAATGTGCTTTGGAGTAAATTTTTAATAACAACATAAGCAAAGTGCATTGATTTTGGCTAGAAAAGACGTGTTGCTTTTTTAGTTGATTTGCATGCTTTAATGGGACTGAGCTTGGGAAGTCACACATGAAAGTCAACACTGTTTTTAGTATTCTGCCGACGCGGTGTTGTTCAGCTTTTTATTAAAGTTCGCTGTTTACACGTCCTACATTACATACCGGTACACAAAATAACTTATTTATACTTCCAAGTGGACCTACAGCTGGAATTAAAACGTCCAGACTTCCAACCAACTTTATTAACTTCCCTTTTTATATTGAAGTCCACAGCGTGAGCGTCGCTCAATTTTTCTATCCAACAAATTGTGTTGTCCAACATAGTATAACGCTAAAAACTGTCAAGGAACATGCACGATAACAAGATTTGAATCCAAGGGTCGGTTAAGTACGAAAGCTAGTGCGAACTGTTGCCGGAATACCATCATATGTCATCGTTTGTTCAACTCGACCCAATTCCGCATTTCGCGGGCCTACCGGATTTATGGATACCAATTAAACATGGCGCGAATTTCGTCCGACTCAAATAGATGCAAGAAGCGGGAATTCGCTTTGTTCGCTCGTTAACTAACTAATTTCAGTCGGTGAATTCGGCCTTCCGGTGGAGATTACATCCGCCTCCCGACCCGAAGCTTAATCTTCGGGAAATGACCACCTTATGACAGCGCGTTGAGTTATTACGTCAGGAGTCGGGTTGATTTGGCCGTTTGCCTATAACTGTTGGGCATCGTGGCAAAGAAAGGAAAAAAAATTGATTCTTTATTGATTACTTTTGCTTAACCGTCGTTGTAAGTGTCTTTTTAACAAACAAATGTTGTATTTGATAACGAAGGCTTCCACGGCCAGAGTCAGTACAGGATATACTTCTTTCGTGATTGGACCGTGTCAAAGAACTACTAAAAGTGTTCAACACTTTTAGTAGTTCTTTGACACGGTCCAATCTCAAAAGAAGTATATCCTGTAAATGTTGTATTCTCCACGCAATTACCATAAACGGCAAACGTAGCATGTGTGGGACTTCGCGTCTGTTTTTGTTTTTAAAGTTAATTACGTTGATACCGAGAAAATTAATTATGTTGAAACAAACAGAAAGGGGACTGTTTTTGTCAGCTATTATTTAACTTAAGTTGAAGTGTCGTTGTAAGTATTATTTTAATAAATAAATGTAAATTTTTTACAGAAGTTTCGCAAACGACAAACTCAGCATGTGAACGATTTTGCGTCCTTTTTTTATTGAAGTCGTTGTATATTGACACAAACAAAGAAATAGAAAAATAGTATATTAGTTTTAAACAATTATTTCCGCTAAGACCTTGTTAGAAATATTATTTTAACAAGGAAATGTTGGATTTTCCACGCAATTACCATAAACAGCAAACGTAGCATATGTGAGGCTAAGCGTCTATTTTTGTTTTTAAAGTTGTTGTAATCGACACAAACGAAGAAATAGGAAAGAGTTTATAAATTTTAAACAATTATTATTACTTAAACGTTGTTATAACCAGTATTTAAACAAATAAATGTTGAATTCTCCACACAATTTCCATAAACAGCAAAAGTAGCATGTGAAAGGCGGCGTCTGTTTTTGCTTTTAAAGTTGTTCTATATTGACACAAACAAAGGCAAAAGGAAAAACATATTAGTTTTTTATCAATTATCTTTGTCTAAGCGTCGTTATAACAACTGTTTTAGCAAATAAATGTTAAATTATTTACTTGATTGCCATAAAGCTAAATGCGTAAGACTTTGCATTTATTTTTATTTTTAGTACCGTTTTATATCAATATGTATGTATATATATATATATATATATATATATGCAAAGAAAAAAATTTAAAAAAATATTAATTCTTTATTAATTACGTATATTTACACGTCCTTATAACTATTATTTAAATGTTAAATTCTTTACACAGTTTCCATAAACAGCAAAAGTAGCATGTAAAAGACATCGTTCGTTTTTGCTTTTAAAGTTGTTGTATATTGACACAAACAAAGGCAGAAAGAAAAAATATTAGTTTCTTGTTAATTATGTTTGTCGTTATAACTACTATTTTACCAAATAATTGTTGAATTATTTACTTGCTGGCAATAAAGCTGAATTCGTAAGATTTTGCATCTCTTTTTGTTTTTAGTGGTGTTTTATAGCGACCAAAAAAAAAAATTTAAAAAGAATATCAATTCTTTATTAATAACGTTTATTTAAACGTCCTTATAACTATTACTTTATTAAATAAATGTTAAATTCTTCACACAGTTTCCATAAACAGCAAAAGTAGCATGTAAAAGACATCGTTTGTTTTTGCTTTTAAAGTTGTTTTATATTGACACAGACAAAGGCAGAAAAAAAAAATATTAGTTTCTTGTTAATAATGTTTGTCCAAGCGTCGTTATAACTACTATTTTAACAAATAAATGTTGCATTATTAACTTGATTGCCACAAAGCTAAATGCGTAATACTTTACATTTATTTTTGTTTTTAGTGCCGTCCTATATCGATGCAAACAGAAAAATTTAAAAAGAATCTTAATTCTTCATTAATTACGTTTATTTAAACGTCCTTATAACTATTATTTCATTAAATAAATGTTAAATTCTTCACACAGTTTCCACAAACAGCAAAAATAGCATGTGAGAGATGGCGTTCGTTTTTGCTTTTAAAGTTGTTGTATATTGACACAAACAAAGGCAGAAGGAAAAAATATTAGTTTCTTATCAATTATGTTTGTCTAGGCGTCGTTATAACTACTATTTACCAAATAAATGTTGAATTATTTACTTGCTGGCGATAAAGCTAAATTCGTAAGATTTTGCATCTCTTTTTGTTTTTAGTGCTGTTTTATATCGACGAAAACAAAAAATTCGAAATGAATATTAATTCTTTATTAATTACGTTTATTTAAACGTCCTTATAACTATTATTTTATTAAATAAATGTTGAATTCTCCACACAATTTCCCTAAACAGCAAAAGAAGCATGTGAAAGACGGCGTTTGGTTTTGCTTTTAAAGTTGTTGTATATTGACACAAACAAAGGCAGAAGGAAAAAATATTAGTTTCTTATCAATTATGTTTGTCTAAGCGTCGTTATAACTACTATTTTACCAAATAAATATTGAATTATTTACTTGCCGGCGATAAAGCTGAATTCGTAAGATTTTGCATCTCTTTTTGTTTTTAGTGCTGTTTTATATGGACGCAAACCAAAAATTAGAAAATAATATTAATTCTTTATTAATTACGTTTATTTAAACGTCCTTATAACTATTATTTTATTAAATAAATGTTGAATTCTCCACACAGTTTCCATAAACAGCAAAAGTGGCATGTGAAAGATGGCGTTCGTTTCTGCTTTTAAAGTTGTTGTATATTGACACAAACAAAGGCAGAAGGAAGAAATATTAGTTTCTTATTAATTATGTTTGTGTAAGCGTCGTTATAACTACTATTTTACCAAATAAATGTTGAATTATTTATTTGCCGGCGATAAAGCTGAATTCGTAAGATTTTGCATTTCTTTTTGTTTTTAGTGCTATTTTATATTGACGCAAACAAAAAATTTAAAAATAATATTAATTTTTAATCAATAACGTTTATTTAAACGTCCTTATAACTATTATTTTATTAAATAAATGTTAAATTCTCCACACAATTTCCATAAACAGCAAAAGTAGCATGTGAAGGACGGCATCCGTTTTTGCTTTTAAAGTTGTTGTATATTGACACAAACAAAGGCAAAAGGAAAAAATATTAGTTTCTTATCAATTATGTTTGTCTAGGCGTCGTTATAACTACTATTTACCAAATAAATGTTGAATTATTTACTTGCTGACGATAAAGCTGAATTTGTAAGATTTTGCATCTCTTTTTGTTTTTAGTGCTGTTTTATATCGACGAAAACAAGAAATTTGAAAAGAATATCAATTCTTTATTAATTACGTTCATTTAAACGTCCTTATAACTATTATTTTATTAAGTAAATGTTGAATTCTCCACACAGTTTCCATAAACAGCAAAAGTGGCATGTGAGAGATGGCGTTCGTTTTTGCTTTTAAAGTTGCTGTATATTGACACAAACAAAGGCAGAAGGAAAAAATATTAGTTTCTTATCAATTATGTTTGTCTAAGCGTCGCTATAACTACTATTTTACCAAATAAATGTTGAAATATTTACTTGCCGGCGATAAAGCTGAGTTCGTAAGATTTTGCATCTTTTTTGTTTTTAGTGCTGTTTTATATTGACGCAAACCAAAAATTTAAAAATAATATTAATTCTTAATTAATTACGTTTATTTAAACGTCCTTATAATTATTATTTTATTAAATAAATGTTAAATTCTCCACACAATTTCCATAAACAGCAAAAGTAGCTTGTGAGAGATGGCGTTCGTTTTTGCTTTTAAAGTTGCTGTATATTGACACAAACAAAGGCAGAAGGAAAAAATATTAGTTTCTTATCAATTATCTTTTTATAAGCGTCGTTATAACTACTATTTTACCAAATAAATGTTGAAATATTTACTTGCCGGCGGATAAAGCTGAGTTCGTAAGATTTTGCATCTCTTTTTGTTTTTAGTGCTGTTTTATATCGACGAAAACAAAAAATTCGAAAAGAATATCAATTCTTTATTAATTACGTTTATTTAAACGTCCTTGTAACTATTATTTTATTAAATATATGTTGAATTCTCCACACAATTTCCATAAACAGCAAAAGTAGCATTAAAAAGACGCCATTCGTTTTTGCTTTTAAAGTTGTTGTATATTGACACAAACAAAGGCAGAAGGAAAAAATATTAGTTTCTCATCAAATATGTTTGTCTAAGCGTCGTTATTACTACTATTTACCAAATAAATGTTAAATTATTTACTTGCTGGCGATAAATCTGAATTCGTAAGATTTTGCATCTTTTTTTGTTTTTAGTGCTGTTTTATATCGACGAAAACAAAAAATTTAAAAAGAATATCAATTCTTTATTAATTACGTTTATTTAAACGTCCTTATAACTATTATATTATTAAATAAATCTTGAATTCTCTACACAGTTTCCATAAACAGCAAAAGTGGCATGTGAGAGATGGCGTTCGTTTTTGCTTTTAAAGTTGCTGTATATTGACACAAACAAAGGCAGAAGGAAAAAATATTAGTTTCTTATGAATTATCTTTGTCTAAACGTCGTTATAACTACTATTTTAACAAATGAATGTTAAATTATTAATATGATTGCCATAAAGCTAAATGCGTAAGACTTTGCATTCATTTTTGTTTTTAGTGTCGTCCTATATTGATGCAAACAAAAAAATTGGAAAAGAATATCAATTCTTTATTAATAACGTTTACTTAAACGTCCTTATTAGTAATATTTTATTAAATAAATGTTTTATTCTTCACACAATTTCCATAAACAGCAAATGAAGCATATGAAAGACTATGCATTTGTCCATAAATGCAAAACGTAGCATGTTTAAATCTCTGTCTGTTTTTGTTCTAAGAGCTTTTTCATATTTTTATACAACAAGGAAAACAAATTTAGTTAGCAGCCAATCTTATTTGACCATTCTATAAATTCTTTTGCTTTATATATGTATGTAATGATTGATGATTAATAATTTATGATTATTCTGCTATAATCTACTATTAAGACAAAGAGAAGTAAACTAGTTAACAATGTGCAACTCAGCTTTTTAATTTTTTTGTCATTTTTCAAAGTCTTTAAATGCCATGTTACTAGATATTCGTTTTACGTGCACAAGCTCTGCCACCTCGCAGGGAAATCATGCAGAGGGCGTAGGTTACGCAATAACAACTAACGATCGCTTGTATTCGTAAGCCTTTGTAACCGTATATTTGCAGTTTACAGCGAAGGCGATATCTTTTCTCCCAGTGATCCCCCGGCTCCTTCTCTAATAGGAAAAACTTTGTTTATTCTCGACTTACGAGGTCCAATAAAAGTTTTGAGAAACGTAATGAAAATAGTTTTAAGTTTCAATATACACCCCCGAAGACGACCTCAGTTCTCTTCTCTTTATTATTATTAGATTTTCGTCCGAGTAGGCGCAAACTTTTTCAAATTATATTTTTATTGAACCGACGCTGTAAACCGTTAATGTATTCGCGAAATATACAACCAGGAGACAGCTAGATAATTGTTTGTCTTAAAAACTAAAATAATACAATTTTACGACATCAACGGATTATGAGAAAAAAATATTGACGTATTAATTTTTCTTTTATTTTTGTCTGCTCACATAATTAATTAAACGTTAATCAGTTATAGTGTTTTCCTAAACAGACAAAACTTTGTTATAGTACCTCCTGAACAATTAAGTGTCCTGGATGAGAATGGTAAACATATACCAAACTACGTACTGGGGCCATACAACGAAGGCAGCTCTATAAATATCACCTGCGTTGCTACCGGAGGTAAGCTTTATTTTATCATGAACTTTTACATCATATCCATTTATTTATACATTGATTTTAAACGCGATATATTTAATTCAACCAATTTTACCAACAACAAACGAAAATATAAATTGATTTCCCATAAAACAGCAATGTGTTAATTATTTTTCTAATTGAATTATTCAGTGAATTGCTTTTTTTGTTTACCTAGTCGAACAACCCAATTGTATTAATTATATAAACGCACGCAAACGATTTTTGAAACGATATTTAAAATTGATATTTGTCTTGTTTACATTCAAATCACGTTTACCTTGTAATTGAAACAACATAATAAATTAATATACAAATTTTCTTTTCTGAAACCAAGAAAAATTAAAAAATCCAATAAATTTACTCTCAATGTTACCACCTTGATTACACCTCGAGCGTTAAAATCCACCGTGATTTCCGTTTGCGTAGGTCGCCCATCACCCAAAGTGACTTGGTGGCAGGAGAACGCCCTTCTGGATGACTCTTACGAGGCTTTGTCGGATCGTCGAGTCAGGAATGTGCTCCACCTGGAAAAACTCGAGAGGAAACATCTTCACACCGTTTTCACATGTCAAGCGACCAACAACAATCAAGTAACTCCTATTTCCAGTTCGGTTACCCTCGACATCAACCGTAAGTCGATTAAATTTCCCTTCAGATATACCCCGCTTGAATTTATCGCCGATTCCGTGTACGTTATCTGGTTACATTTGTCTTGTGTTGCTGTTTCGGTTTAACTGGGATCCCGGACGATTTATTTCGCATTGGAACTCGAATTTTCGTCGGAAATTACAACAATAAAAGAATTTCTACATTTAGGTGTTGTGTGCTCTTGAGGGGGCGCTTTGTACGTCTCTTACAGGTTTTAGAATTTTAATTAGGTTAATTGCACCTTCTTGAAATGTATTTAAGAGAAAAGTTAACCAAAATTAAAAACTTGAAGATCTCTTGTTAGCGAGTTTTATATTTATAGTCATTGGCTTCGTTGATAGAACAAACTAAAAAATGTTTATTTTAAAAGATGGAAATTGGTAGCAGTTTAAAAATTGTGACATTTGGGAGTACATTTTAGAAAGTTAGTAAATGACTACGGTTTTTCGGTGATTAAGCTGAAAAAAATTAAGAAACGTTTATTAGGGACAGAAGAAGCATGTTAGCCACTTTGCGCCTGCTTTTTCTTTCAAGGTGTTTGTATATGAACACGAACAGAGAAAATAAAAACAGAATACAATTTCTTCATCAGATACGTTTGCTTAAATGTCGCTATAAGTATTATTTTAACAAATAAATATTGAATTTTTTACCTAATTTTTTAAAAGAGCAAATGTCGCATCTAATAATTGTTGTATTTTTGTTTTTAAGCACGTTGTATATCGACACAAGCAGAGAAATATAGAAAAGAGTATTGAATCTTTATCAGTAAGATTCACCTTAGCAACGTTATAATTAGTTTAAACATTAAAACATTGAATTTTCTACACAATTTCCATAAACAGCAAATGTAGCAACTCAGAAAAGGTATAGTTTTTAAGCTTGTACGTCGACACAAACAAAGAAATATAGAAGAGAATACCAGTTTCTTATCAACTACTTTTGTTAGAGTGTTATTTTAGGTAATTTTTTACAATCAAATAAGAAATTCTTTACCCAGTTTTTAAAAATGACAAATGTAGCAAGTGAAAGACTCTGTGTTTGTTTTTGTCTTTAAGCTTGTTGTATATTGACACAAACAGAGAAAGATGGGGAAGAATATTGGTTTTTTATTAATAGTTTTTGCTTAAGTGTCATTTTAACTAATTTTTTACAGTCAAATATTGAATTCTTTACACAATTTTTTAAAATGAAATGTGAAAGATTTTTCGTGTGTTTTTATCTTCAAGCTTGTTGTATATTGACACAAACAGAGAAAGATGAAGAAGAATATCAGTTTTTTATTAATAGCTTTTGCTTGAGTGTCATTTTAACTAATTTTTTACAGTCAAATATTGAATTCCTTGCACAATTTTTAAAAATCACAAATATAACAAGCCAAGAACTTTGCCTGTGTTTTTGTCTTTAGGCTTGTTGTATATTGATACAAATAGAGAAAAATAAAGCATAAAATCAGCTGTTGATTAACAACTTTTGCTTAAGTGTCATTTTAACTAATGTTTTTAATCAAATATTGAATTCTCCACCCAATTTCCAAAAATTGCAAATATAGCATATGAAAGGAAGACTGCTTCTGCTTTTGTCTTTGAGCTTGAGCAGAAACAGAAAAATATATAAAAGAGTATTAGTTGTTTATCATTACTTTTATTTGAGTGTCGTGTAAACTATTTTTTTTTTAGTCAAATATTAAATTCTCTACACAATTTTTAAAAATGTCAAATGTTGCATGTAAAGAATGTTTTTATTTTTGTTTTCAAGCCTATTTATCGTCACAAACAGGAAAATATAAAAAAGCATATCAATTCTTTATTAATTACTTTTGCTTGAGTGTCATCATAAGTAATTTTTTACAATTAAATAATAAATTCTCTAACCGGTTGCCACAAATGACAAATGTAGGACGTGAAAGTCTTTGCGTTTATTTTTGTCTTAAGGCTTAATGTATATTAACACAAATAGAAAAAGATGGAATAGAATATAAGTTGTTTATCTATTACTTTTGCTTAAATTTCATTTTAACTTTTTTTTACAACAAAATGTTAAATTCTTTACACAATTTTCAAAAATGACAAACGTAGCATGTAAAAAATTAAAGAATGTTTTTATTTTGGTTTTCAAGCTTATTCATCGACACAAACAGGAAAATATAGTGTAGAATATTAATTGTTTATCAATTATTTTTGCCTAAGTGTCATCATAGGTAATTTTTTACAATTAAATATTAAATTCTCTACCCGGTTGCCAAAAATGACAAACGTAGCACGTGAAAATCTCTGCGTTTGTTTTTGTCTTAAGGCTTAATGTAAATTAACACAAATAGAAAAAGATATGGAAGACTCTAAGTTGTTTATCAATAACTTTGGCTTAAATGTTATTTAAACTAATTTATTACAATTTAATATTCACTTTTTTACACAATCTTTTAAAATGACAAATGTAGCATGTAAAAGGCTAAGGAATGTTTTTATTTTTGTTTTTAAACTTATACATTAACACAAACAGGGAACTATAGTGAAGAATATTAATTCTTCATCAATTTCTTTTGCTTGAGTGTCATCATGGGTAATTTTTTACAATTAAATATTAAATTCTTTACTTACTTGCCAAAAATGACAAATGTAGCACGTAAAAGTCTTTGCGTTTGTTTTTGTCTTTAGGCTTGTTAACACCAATAGAAAAAAATAGAGAAGAATGTAAGTTGTTTATCAATAACTTTTGCTTAAATGTCATTCTACCTAATTTTTTTTAATTAAATATTAAATTCTTTACACAATTTCTAAGAACGACAAATGTAGCAGGTTAAAGACTCTTCGTTTGTTTTGTCTTTAAGCTTGTTGTATATTGACACAAATAAAGAAAGATGAAGAAGAATATTAGTTATTGATCAATAAATTTTGCTTGAGTGTCATTTTAACTAATTTTTTTAATCAAATATTAAATTTTTCACACAATTTTTAAAAATGGTAAATATAGCATATGGAGGACTGCCTCGGTTTTTGTCTTTAAGCTTGTGTGAATTAAAACAAACAGACAAATGTACTGAAGAATATCAGTTGTTATCAGTCAATTATTTTGACTTGAGTGTCATTTTTACTAATTTTTTTAGTAAAATATTAAATTTCTCACACAATCTTAAAAAATGACAAATGTAGTATGTAGAAGACTGCGCCTTTTTTGTTTTCTAGAAATATAAAAAAAATATTAGTTGTTTATTAATTGCTTTTACTGAAGTGTCATTATAAGATATTTTTAACAATTAAATATTAAATTCTTAACACAATTTCCAGAAATGACAAATGTAGCATGTGGAAGATTCTACGTTAATTTTTGTTTTTAAACTCGTTGTTTATTGACACAAAGTTAAAAAATATCAGTTGTTTATTAATTACTTTTGCTTAAGTGTCATTTTAACTAATTTTTTACAATAAAATATTAAATTCTCCACACAGTTTCCAAAAATAACAAATGTAGCAGGTAAAACACTCTGCATCTGTTCTTGCCTTAAAATTTGTTGCATATCGACACAAACAAAGAAAGTAAGAAAGGAACAGTTCTTTAAGATCTACTTTTGCTTAAACATTGTTATAACTACTATGTTAATAAATATATGCTAAGGAAGCATATGTTAGATTTTGCGTTTATTTTTTATTTCATGGTTAGTGTATATTAACACAAATAAAAAAAAAGAAAAAAGAGTTTTGTTACAGGCTTATCGGTTCGAATTGAATATTAACAGGTGAATTGAATAATATCCACTTTATTACCAAGCTAAACTCTAAACACTTCAACTAACAAACTCACCTATTTACTTCTAACTCCTTACTCACCAATAACATCGATTGACTTTAACTAACTGACTCAAGGGAAAGGCGACCGCCTTATATAGTTTTGGCTCCCAGGTTCTAGAAGTTTTCGGCAGATAAGGCTTATCGTTGGCCAAAAGTTCTGAAACGCTTATCTGCCGTTTGCTTCATTATCGCGGCCGCTTTCACTTACCAAATGTTTCTAAAAAAAAATTTTACGAACTAAATTCTACTATATTTATTTCGTTACAGTATCATATCTTTATCAATTGTTTTTGCCTTAATTTTGTTATAACTATTATTGTAACAATAAAATGTATAATTCTCTATATAATTTCCATAAACGGCAAATGTAGCAAGTGAAAAACTATGTATTTGTTTTTAAAATTGTTGTATATCTACACAAACAAAAAAATAGGGTAAAGAATTAAAGTTCTGTATTAATAATTATTGCTTAAACATTGATATAATTATTATCTTAACAAATAAATAATAAATTCTCCACAGAATTTTTATAAACAGCAAATTTAACGCTAAACAAGTTTGTGTTTTTGCTTTAAGCTTGTTGTATATCAACACAAGCTGCGAAATATGGAAAAGAGTATTAAACGTTTAACAGTTTTGTTTGCCTAAGTATTGCTACAACTAATTTTAACAATTAAATATTAAATTCTCTACAAGATTTCCATAAACAGCAAATGTAGCATTGAAAAACTTTGCGCCTGTTTTTGCGTTCAAGATTGCTTTATGCTAAGCCTAACAAATATAAAAAAAATCTAAAATCTATTACTTTTGCTTGAGCGTTATTATAACTAATTTTTTAAATCAAAAATTAAATTCTTCTTACAATTTTCATAAAAGACAAATATAGCTTGTAGAAGTCTTTGCATCTATTTTTGTCTTTAAACTTGTTTTATATCGACGCAAACAAAAAAAGAAGGGAATTGTTTACACATTTTTTAAAACGTTATTGCAGCATGTGAAAGACTTTGCTGGCTTTTGTTTTTATAGTTGTGTACTTGAATGGAAATATAGAGGAAAAAATATTAATTCTTTATAAATTATTTTTGGTTAAACATTATTGCAAGTAGTATTTTAATAAAAAAATGTTAAATCTTTTACACAATTTCCATAAACAGCAAATGTAGCATGTGTTACACTTTGCATCTGTTTTGTTTTCAAGGTAGTTGTTTATCGACGCAAATAGAAAAATAAGCAAAAAAAATAGTTCCTGATCAAATGCTGCTTAAACGTCATTATAAGTGGTAGTTAAAAAATAGTTGGGAAATTTTCCACACAACTATAAACAGAAAATGCAGTATGTGCAAGACTTCGCGTTTCTTTTTGTTTAAGGTGATCATTTGACACAAACAGGCAGAAGAAAAATATTAGTTATCAACTAATAACTTTTGCCTAAACGCCGCTCCAAGTACTATTTTAACGATAAAATGTGGAATTATTTGCACAATTTTTATAAACAGCAAATGTGGCTTATGGAAGATACGCGTCTGTTTTTGTATTCATGGTTATGTCTAGCGACATAAATGGAGCAATAGGGAAAAGAATATTAATTCTTTATTAATTATTTTTGCCTAAACATTGTTATAAGTAGTATTTTAACGAGAAAATGTTAAATTCTTTACACAATTTCCAAAAATGGTAAATAAGACTAGTGGAGGACTTTGCTTTAATTTTGATATTTTTGAGGTTGTTGTCTATTGACACAAACAAAAAAATGGGGGCAAGGATAACAATTTTTCATTAATTATTTTTAATGATTTTTGTTTTAACATCGTTATAAGTAGTATTTTATGGATAAAATGTTAAATTTTTTACACAATTTCCATAGACGACAAATGTAGCATGTGTTAAACTTTGCATCTGTTTTTTTGTCTTAAGGTAGTTGTATATTGACGCGAACGAAAAAATAACAAAAAAAGATTAATTTCTGATCAGATAATAATTAAAGATTATTATATGTAGTAGTAAACAAATAATTGTTAAATTTTTCACACAACAACCAATAACGGCAAACGTAGTGGCTGCAAGACTTTGCATTTTTTGTTTTAAATTGTCATTTAACACAAACAGAGAAATAAAAATAAGAATATTAGTTATATACTAAATGCGCTTGCCCAAACATCGCTCCAATAATAAAACGTTAAATTCTTCACACAATTTTCATAAACGGCAAATGCGGCATTTGGAAGACACCGCATCTGTTTTTGTGATTATGATTACGTCTAATGACATAAATAGAGAAGTGAAAGCAAGAATATTAATTCTTTATTGATGATTTTTGCCTAAGCATCGTTATAGGTAGTATTTTAATGAGGAAATAATAAATTCTCTACACATATTTAATTAATAGCAAATGAGAACAGTGGAGGACTTTGCGTCAATTTTTTTTTCAAGATTGTTGCCTATTGACACAAACAGTAAAATAGAGGCAAAAAAATCTATTTTTTAATAATTATTTTTGCTTTACTATAAGTAGTATTTTAACAAAGAAATATTGAATCTTTCATACAATTTCCATAAACGGTATTTATGATTACGTCAAATGACATAAATAGAAAAGTAGGGGCAAGAATATCAATTTTTCATTAATTATTTTTGCTTAAACATCGTTGTGAGTGGTATTTTAATAAGAAAATGGTAAATTCTCTACACATATTTTATAAATAACAAATAAGGAAGTGAAGGACTTTGCGTCGATTTTTGTTTTTAAGATTGTTGCCTATTGACACAAACAGTAAAATAGAGGCAAAAAGATTTATTTTTTATTAATGATTTTTGCTTAACCATCGCTATAAGTAGTTTTTTAACAAAAAAATATTGAATTTTCCATACAATTTCCATAAACGGTAAAGGCGGCATTTGAAAGACACTGCGTCTATTTATATATACATGATTACGTCAAATGACATTAATAAAGAAGTAAGGTCAAGAATATCAATTTTTCATTAATTATTTTTGTTAAAGCATTGTTATAAGTAGTATTTTAATGAGAAAATGGTGAATTCTGTACACATCTTCTATAAATAGCAAATAAAAAAAGTAGAGAACTTTGCAGCAATTTTTGTTTTCAAGATTGTTGCCAATTGACACAAAGTTGAAATAGAGGCAAGAAGATCTATTCTTTATTAATTATTTTTGCTTTTACATTGCTATAAGTCTTCTATAATGCACAGACCAATAGGTTTGAACATTTATTAGATTCGAAGTTTGGAAACCAAATACCGGTTTCGATCTTGTTAGATCTCGTCAGTTTGGTATATCCAACTCGAATGCTAATAAATGTTCCGACAAGCATTCGAGTTGGATATACCAAACTGACGAGATCTAACAAGATCGAAACCGGTATTTGGTTTCCAAACTTCGAATCTAATAAATGTTCAAACCTATTGGTCTGTGCATTATAGAATCCTTGTCTTCTGGGAACTCTCCTAGAGAGCAACCGCTTCGCTAGGTGGCGCAGTGTTTCAACTGTTGGTAGTTCAGCTACCTTATGATTCACTATACACGCCTGGAGGGCTGCATGAATTTGTAGTCTAGGTTGCATTCTTCTTGCATATGACATTGCTATAAGTAGTATTTTAACTAAGAAATATTGAATTCTCCACACAACTTTCATAAACGCCAATTTAAAAGACACTTCGTCCATTGTTGTGTTCATGATTGCATCTAACGACATAAATAGAAAAATAGGGGCAAAAATATCAATTTTTTATTATTTATTTTTGCTTAAGGATCATTAAAAGTAGTTTTTTATCAAAAAAAAGTTGTATTCTCTACACATATTTCATAAATAGCAAATGAGGCAAGTGGAAGACTTTGCGTCAATTTTTGTTTTCAAAGTTGTTGTCTATTGACACAAACAGTGAAATTGGGGCAAGAAAATTAATTCTTTATTAATTATTTTGGCTTTAACATCGCTATAAGTAGGATTTTAACAAAGAAATGTTAAGTTCTCTACACAATTTTTATAAACGACAAATATAGCGCGTGGAATGCATCGCATCTGTTTTTGTTTTTAGGTTCTTGATCAAATATTATTGCTCAAACGTCGTTATAATCAGTATTATAACAAATAACCCAAATTCTTTACACACTTTTTATTAATGGCAACCACAGCATGTACAAGACTTCAAGTCTCTTTTGGTTTAAAGTGGTCTCATGACACAAAATTGGACAGCAAGAAAAGAATATTAGTGATTTACCAATTAGTCTTGCCCAAACATTACCCTAAGTAGTATTTTAACAATGAAATGTTAAATTCTCCACACAATTTCCATAAACAGCAAATGAGGCAAGTAAAGGGCTTTTAGTCAATTTTTGTTTCTAAGATTGTTGTCTATTGACACAAACAGAGAAATAGAGGCAAGACTATCAATTCTTTAATAATAAGTTTTGCTTTAACATTGTTATAAGTAGTATTTTACCAAGGACATGTTAAATTCTTTACACATGTTTTATAAATAGCAAATAAGGCAATTGGAAGACGTTGCGTCAATTTTTGTTATTAAGTGGTTGCTTTCTATTAGCACGAACATAGTAATAGAGGCAAGAATAGCAATTCTTTATTAATTAGTTTTGCTTTAGCATTGTTTTAAGTAGTATTTTAACAAGGAAATGTTAAATTTTCTACACATATTTTATAAATGGCAAATGAGGCAACTGAAATACTTTGCGTCAATTTTTGTTAATGAGGTTGCTGTCTATTGGCACAAACAAAGCAATAAAGGCACGAGTATCAATTCTTTATCAACTATTTTTGCTTTAACATCGTTATAAGTAGTATTTTAACAAAGAAATATTAAATTCTCCACACAATTTCTATAAACGACAAATGAAAGGCTCCGCATCCGTTTTTGTTTTTAGAGTAGTTGTGTATTGACGCAAATAGAGAAATAGGAGAAACAAATAAGTTCTTGATTGAATATTACTGCTTAAAGATTGTTATAAGTATTGTAACAAATAACCTAAATTCTCTACAAACTTTTCATCAGTGGCAACCGCAGCATGTACAAGACTTCAAGTTTTTTTTTGTGGTCTTATGACACAAATCTGGACAGCAAGAAAACAATATTAGTTATCCATTTAATACTCTTGCCCAAACATTGCTCTAAGTAGTATTTTACCAATAAAATGTTAAATTCTTTACACAATTTCCATAAACGGCAAATGAGGCAAGTAAAGGGCTTTAAGTCAATTTTTGTTTTTAAGATTGTTGTCTATTGACACAAACAGAGAAATAGAGGCAAGAATATCAATTCTTCATTAATTACTTTTGCTTTAACATTGCTATAAGTAGTATTTCAACAAGAAAATGTTAAATTCTTAACACATGTTTTATAAATAGCAAATGAGGCAATTGGAAGACGTTGCGTTAATGAGGGGTGCTGTCTATTGGCACGAACAGAAGAATAGAGGCAAGAATAGCAATTCTTTATTAATTAGTTTTGCGTTTAACATCCTTATAAGTAGTGTTTTAACAAGGAAATGTTGAATTCTCCACACATATCTTATAAATGGCAAATGAGGCAACTGAAGTACTTTGCGTCAATTTTTGTTAATGAGGTTGCTGCCTATGGGCACAAACAAAGAAATAAAGGCACGAGTATCAATTCTTTATTAAATATTTTTGCTTTAACATCGTTATAAGTAGTATTTTAACAAAGAAATATTAAATTCTTCACACAATTTCCATAAACGATAAATGAAAGGCTCTGCATCGGTTTTTGTTTTTAAAGTAGTTGTGTATTGACGCAAATAGAGAAATAGGAGAAACATATAAGTTCTTGATTGAATATTATTGCTTAAAGATTGTTATAACCAGTATTGTAACAAATAACTTAAATTCTCTACACACTTTTCATCAGTGGCAACCGCAGCATATACAAGACTTTAAGTTTCTTTTTGTGGTTTTATGACACAAATCTGGACAGCAAGAAACCAATATTAGTTATTTATTAAATCCTTTTGCCCAAACATTGCTGTAAGTAGTATTTTACTAATAAAATGTTAAATTCTTTACACAATTTCCATAAACGGCTAATGAGGCAAGTAAAGGACTTTGAGCCAATTATTTTTTTGTGATTGTTGTCTATTGACACAGAGAAATAGAGGCAAGAATATTAATTCTATATTAATTAGTTTTGCTTTAACATTGTTATGAGTAATATTTTAACAAGAAAATGTTGAATTCTCTACTTATATTCTATAAATAGCCAATTAGGCTACCGGAGGACTTCGCGTCAATTTTTGTTAAAAAATTGCTGTCTATTGGCACAAACAAAGCAATAAAGGCACGAGTATCAATTCTTTATTAACTATTTTTGCTTTAATATCGTTATAAGTAGTATTTTAACAAAGAAATATTAAATTCTCCACACAATTTCTATAAACGACAAATGAAAGGCTCTGCATCTGTTTTTGTTTTTAAAGTAGTTGTGTATTGACGCAAATAGAGAAATAGGAGAAACATATAAGTTCCTGATTGAATATTATTGCTTAAAGATTGTTATAACCAGTATTGTAACAAATAACTTAAATTCTCTACACACTTTTTATTAGTGGCAACGGCAGCATGTACAAGACTTTAAGTTTCTTTTTGTGGTTTTATGACACAAATCTGGCCAGCAAGAAAACAATATTAGTTATCCATTAAATACTCTTGTTCAAACATTGCTGTAAGTAGTATTTTACCAATAAAATGTTAAATTCTTTACACAATTTCCATAAACGGCTAATGAGGCAAGTAAAGGACTTTGAGCCAATTTTTGTTTTTGTGATTGCTGTCTATTGACACAGAGAAATAGAGGCAAGAATATTAATTCTTTATTAATTAGTTTCGCTTTAACATCGTTATGAGTAATATTTTAACAAGAAAATGTTGAATTCTCTACTTATATTCTATAAATAGCCAATGAGGCTACTGGAGGACTTTGCGTCAATTTTTGTTAAAAAATTACTGTCTACTGGCACAAACAGGGAAAAAAGGCAAAAATATCAATTCTTTATTAATAAGATTTGCTTTTACATTGTTTTAAGGAGTATTTTAACAAAAAAATGTTGAATTCTTCACACATATTTTATAAATATTAAATGAGGTAATTGGAGGACTTTACATCAATTTTTGTTGATGAGGATGCTGCCTATTGGCACAAACAGAGAAAAAGAGGCAAACATATCAATTCTTTATTAATAAGATTTTCTTTTACATCGTTTTAAGGAGTATTTTAACAAAAAAATGTTGAATTCTTCACACATATTTTATAAATATTAAATGAGGTAATTGGAGGACTTTACATCAATTTTTGTTGATGAGGATGCTGTCTATTGGCACAAACAGAGAAAAAGAGGCAAACATATCAATTCTTTAATAATTAAATTTGCTTTTACATCGTTTTAAGTAGTATTTTAACAAAAAAATGTTGAATTCTTCACACATATTTTATAAATATTAAATGAGGTAATTGGAAGACTTTACATCAATTTTTGTTGATGAGGATGGTGTCTATTGGCACAAACAGAGAAAAAGAGGCACAAATATCAATTCTTTATTCATTAGATTTGCTTTTACATCGTTTTAAGCAGTATTTTAACAAAAAAATGTTGAATTCTCTACTTATATTCTATAAATAGCCAATGAGGCAACTGGAGGACTTTGCGTCAATTCTTGTTAATAAAATTGCTGTTTTTTGACACAAACAGAGAAATAGAGGCAAAAATATCAATTCTTTATTAATTAGTTTTGCTTTAACATCGTTTTAAGTAGCATTTTAACAAGGAAATGTTAAATTTTTCACACATATTTTATAAATATTAAATGAGGCAATTGGACAACTTTACATCAATTTTTGTTGATAAGGTTGCTGTCTATTGGCACAAACAGAGAAATAAAGGCATGAATATCAATTCTTTATTAATTATTTTTGCTTTAACATCGTTATAAGTAGTATTTTAACAAAAAAATGTTGAATTTTCTACTTATATTCTATAAATAGCCAATGAGGCAACTGGAAGACTTTGCGTCAATTCTTATTAATAAAATTGCTGTTTTTTGACACAAACAGAGAAATAGAGGCAAAAATATCAATTTTTTATTAATTAAATTTGCTTTTACATCGTTTTAAGTAGTATTTTAACAAGAAAATGTTAGATTCTTCACACATATTTTATAAATATCAAATGAGGCAATTGGAGGACTTTACATTAATTTTTGTTAATGAGGTTGCTGTCTATTGGCACAAACAAAAAAATAAAGGCGCGAATATCAATTCTTTATCAATTATTTTTGCTTTAACCTCGTTATAAGTAGTTTTTTAACAAAAAATGTTAAATTCTCTACACAATTTCCAAAAACAACAAATGTAGCTTCTAAAAGACTCCGCATCTGTTTTTGTTCTTAAAGTAGCTATGTATTGACGCAAATAGAAAAACAGGAAAAAATAACAGTTTTGAATCAAATATTATTGCTTAAACGTCATTATAGCTAGTATTATAACAAATAACCTAAATTCTACATACACTTTTTATCAATGGCAACCGCAGCATGTACAAGACTTTGCATTTCTTTTTTGTTTTATGTAGTTCAATGACACAAACCTAAACAGAAAGAAAAGAATATCGATTATTTACTAATTTCTTTTGCTTAAACATTGTTAGAAACAGTACTTTACAGAAAACATATTAAATTTTACACTCCATTTCCATAAGCGACAAATGAGGCGAGTAGGGGACTTTGCGTCAATTTCTGTTTTTGAGATTGTTGTCCATTGACACAAACAGATGAATAGAGGCAAGAATATCAATTCTTTATTAATGAGTTTCATTTTAACATCGTTATAAGTAGTATTTTTACAAAAAAATGTTGAATTTTCTACCTAACTTCCATAAACGACAAATGTAGCATGTGAAAGACTTCTCTTTTGTTTTAAATTTTAAAGTTGTTGTCTTTTGACACATACAGAGAAATTGAAGCAAAAATATTAATTCTTTATAAATTAGTTTTGCTTTAACATCGTTTTAAGTAGCATTTTAACAAGGAAATGTTGAATTCTTTACACATATTTTATAAATATTAAATTAGGCAATTGGAGGACTTTACATCAATTTTTGTTGATGGCACAAACAGAGAAATAAAGGCACGAATATCAATTCTTTATTAATTATTTTTGCTTTAACATCGTTATAAGTAGTATTTTAACAAAAAAATGTTGAATTCTCCACACAATTTCCAAAAACGACAAATGTAGCTTGTAAAAGGCTACGTATCTGTTTTTGTTTTTAGAGTAGCTGTGTATTGACGCAAATAAAGAAACAGAAGAAAATAGCAGTGTTTAATTAAATATTATTGCCTAAACGTCATTATAGCTAGTATTGTAACAAATAACCCAAATTCTTCAGACACTTTCCATCAATGGCAACCGCAGCATGTACAAGACTTTGCGTTTTTTTTTTGTTTCATGTGGTTCTACGACACAAACCTAGACAGAAAGAAAAGAATATTGGTTATTTACCAATTACTTTTGCTTAAACATTGTTATAAACCGTACTTTACCAAAAAACATATTCAATTCTACACTCAATTCTAAAGGCGGCAAATAAGGCAGGTAGGAGCTTTTGCGTCAATTTTTGTTTTTGAGATTGTTATCCATTGACACAAACAGAGAAATAGAGGCAAGAATATTAACTTTTTATTAATGAGTTCCGCTCTAACATTGTTATAAGTAGTATTTTAACAAAAAAATGTTGAATTCTCCACTTAATTTCCATAAACGACAAATGTAGCATCTGAAAAACTTTTCTTCTGGTTTAGATTTTAAGGTTGTTGTCTTTCGACACATACAGAGAAATAGAAGCAAGACTAACTGTTATTTGTGTGTAAACGTCGTTATTACCGTAGGTACGTACCGTAGTTACGTATTTTAACAAGCACATATTAAATTGTTTACACAATTTTTGCAAACGGTAGCAAGTGAAAGCATTAGAGTCGGTATTTGTTTTTAAGGTGGTTGGCTATCGACACAAACAGAAAGGCAAAGGCAAGAATACTAGTTTTTCATCAATTACTTTTACTTAAACGTCGTTATAACTGTTTTCTTAACAAACAAATATGAATTCTCCACATAATTTCCATAAAAGGCAAGTGTAGCATGTGGGACACTCCGCATCTTGTTTTTATTTTTAAGATTGTTCCACATCAACATGAACAAAGAGAAAGCAAAAAATATTAATTTTTCATCGATATTTTTTTCCAAGTGTCGTTATAACTGTTATTTTAAGAAATAAATGTTTATTATTTCATACAATTTCTGGGTTGCTCTAGTTGAGAGGAACAGATGCGTAAATGATTCAACATTCAACTAGTTAATTTCGAAAGCTGAGTTTGATTTCCGTTCGTGGCAATGTCCCCTGCTTATTTTTAACAAAGAAAAAGTCGATTTATTTCTATGGTAAAGTATTGCTGCATTTTTATGATAAAGGACTACTCAAGTGAAATTCAAAGTTATTTACCCTCATTTAAATACACCATCAATGGAATTCAAATTATTTCAACATAGATCGCCAAATTGGAGAAATTATTTGTCAAAGGTCGTTTCAAAGGTGACGATTTTATTGCACACAAATTAATCATTATAACGAATTGAAAATCACGCAGACATGCCTAATCAACTTTAGGAAAGATTAATTTGTTCGAAACGGCTGAAACCAGCACCTAGGTTATCAAATGTGTACATGTGAAAGCGCAATTATGCCAACATTATTAATATGCCACCGTCAAAGTTGGAGTAAGTTCCTAATAACTTTGAAAGCCTCTACCCTATAAAATATATCGCGCTTTATACTCCTAACCGCCAGATTTTGTAGTGTTAAGATCTAGAGTGTTAATGGCGGCTTAAATTAAAAACATTTGGACCGATTTTTCTCCCCCGAATATTATTAAATTTATACATAACATCGAACACGAAAGTCGACCCCAATTTCCACAAAACCATTCAATACGATCTGATCATTCCCAATTTACGTCAATTTAATGAATGTTCTGTATTCATGACCAATAAAAACTTTAATATCTTTAACCAAACACGCTTCGCCCCCGGGGGCGATTCGAATCTTATTCTTTTTTTGCCCTCCGTTGTTATCATAAAACCGCGATTTATTTGAAAAAATCTTTGCCAAAAAAACAGACCGCTTTCGTCGTAAAATAAATTAGACCGGAGTTTTTCCTGATGTTTGCTTTACGACCAAAACAAACGCGGATAGCAGGTGAGGTCAACCAAAGCAAATAAACGTTTAGTAAAAGGGATAGAACCGAATTTCTCCTCGTGGGGCGTTGTCGACGTAGTGCTTGGAAAAAACGCGAATTGGTGAATCATTCGCTGGAAACCGTCACCGGTGGAATACTAGTAATTACAATTTTTTGTATGATGCGCCATGTAGCTGGTAATAAACGGCGTTTTTGTGTTCTCTTTTTAATTAAAATGTATAACTAGGACTCGTGCTCGTGTAGTTTGAATTACCTCGAACAGGTAACGGGGCTCTCGATCGTTTTGTATTAAAATTTGTTCTAATTAGGAACCCGCGTAGGAAATATGCCAAATACGTGTGTAATTTCAATAGTTGAATCCGGGCAGACGAACCACAGTGGCAGCTTCCTCAAATATTAAAATTAATTAGTTCACAATTGTGTTTGCTTATAACGAATGCTTTTAGTGGGCCGAATGTTAATTTGTTTTTGTGGCTCACTATTAACTGAAATTCCGCGCCAGTTCAATTCTCATTTACGACAAAAAAATGTTATGTTTGCCCAAGAGCACACGACCGAAGACAAGCATATGCGAGAAAAATGGATATGTGATAATAAAGTAACGCGGAATTTACAATAAATAATAAAATTTTAATCAAAATGTCCAAGTTACGTTTGAAAACCGAAAACAAAATTGATGATTTAATAAAGAATTTTGATTAAACACGTATTTACAATAAAAAAATTTATGATTTTCCATTCGTAGGTGTTTAAGATGTTTGTTTATTAAACGTTTTTTAAACGCTATTAATAAATATTTAGGAAGAAACATAGCCTTATTACTAATAAATTCGAAACGTCTATCGAATGAGTTCTTGTAATTAAGACAGTAACAAAATGTAGTTATAAAATTAAGCAAGGAATTTTCTAAAAATATTTAATAATGGGAAGCGGCTGCGATAATGAATTATACAGCAGATAAGCGCTTCAAAAATTTCCGCAAACGATATCTTATCAGTACGGAGATCGGCCTAGAAAACCGGAAGGGTATATATACGCGGTCGCCTTTCCCTCATTCAGTTAATTAAATAGTGAGTTAGTTTGTGGGTAAATTAGTCAGTTGATCAGTTAAATATAATTATCATGTTTCAAAATCAGTTTGAATTAAACTTTAAAAAAAAAGTGGTTACAATTCACGAAGTATTAATTTTCAAACCGATAACGTGCAACAGCTCAATAATGCAATAAGCTTCACAAAAAAAATACAAAGTTTATCCAATTAGAACTAATGAAATTTCGATATATCGAATATTCTGGTATGTGCAAAATATCAAAAATAATAAAAATAAGCCAGTGCAGTAATCGCACCCTAATAATCAGTCGGTTTTACGACGTTGTTCGACACCAAATAAAAATCGGTAACACTCACACATACGTCATCAGCGTTAAGGTTTTCCGGGGTGCCCTTCCGCTTATCAACAGTTTTAATTCACAGTTCGTCGCCAAGTTAACATCGAGGCGAAGCACCCGGCGAATAATGGGGCGTTCGGTACACCGGGGTCGCGTTTATTTGCACAGTATAAATTTCTCGAAACAAAGGGGCGTCCAGGCACTGACGCTCGCGGCCCCAAAACTACAAAACATTTTTAATCGGAATATCTGAGGTTAGCACTCGAGGCATTAAAATCCAGCTTAACGTTTTACCTTTTCAAATGGAATTTAAAACGGTCAGCGTGCGGCTGAATTATTTCCCATTCGACTTGAAATAAATCAAGGTGTATGCAGATTAATGCTCTGTATTTTTATTATCTCATTCTGGGGGGATTTGGCTTCGCTGACAGTTTTCGTTTTATCTTTTGTTTTTAAACCCGACGTCCAAATGATGCGGATTTGATCGTTTGGACGGCCGCTGGGGTTATCGCTTAATTGTGTCATCATGTTCTTATTCAAACTTTAACAGAAAGCAAGGACAATGGCATTCCCAAAGCCAAGACGAGAATATTTACACTTGGACGATAATGTACTATTTTTTACATCACCAGATTTTGACTTTTTTCCAAATTTTGACTTTAGACGGAGTTGGCAGTTAATCTTTTTCAGTTTGAACGATTTTCAGAACTTTTAACTTCTTTGGAGGCTTCACGCGTAATTATTTAATTTTGCACCTGTTAAAATCAAATCAGTTTTCCCAAATTAATAATATACGCGCTGATATTGATATATTTCAAAATATATTATTTTCGAACTAACACAAATGAGGTAAATCAGAATTTGATGTAATTTAATTTATGTGATAAATTATAAAACGTTAAACATTATTTAATACCTTTATATGACTGTATATCTTTAGAGATAATATTTGATTACAGATTGGTATTCATTTTGGCTGCAATTAGAGTAAAATGTAATATAGAATTCGATATTAATTTACAAAGCTTTGTCAACGGGCTTTGTCGCTCGAATCTGGGAAAATTTTATTTCGTGTTACAATGGCCTCAATGTAACACTAAAAAGTCGGAACTATCAAGTTTTGTTTGACTTTTCACCTGTCAGAACTAAAATAATCAGAAGCAAACATCTTTTTGAAGTGAAAACTTTTTTAAGCTCGTTGGGCGATTTTGAATACGTTATGGTTTAGCGCACCGTCACGCGTCAGTATCACACATTACCAATATGCTATACTGTTAACCCTAGAGCATAGTAGTAACGCGAGTTTCTTCTTTATTCGTTTTTAAAAATTGAAATACAAATCTTGTCTCCTGAAACCAAGAAAGATTTAAAAACACAACAGAGGTTTCTCTAACACGTGTGAGAGTCACATGCTTGACGTTCGTTGATTCTTTAGTACTTACTTGTTAGCATTCAAGTTGGATATACCAAACTGACGAGATTTAACAAGATCGAAAGCGGTCTTTAGTTACCAAACTTCGAATCTAATAAATGTTCAAACCCATGTTGTTTGCTTTTGTTTGCTTAAATTTGATTTTTTCTCGACATTTTTATGTTTATCTCAAAAGTTGATATTTAATTGTGTCTAGAAATGACGATTTTTTATTTAAAAATTGGGATCTTTTTCGAAATTTTGATCTTTTCTCGAAATTTTAATCTTTTCTCGAAATTTCGACCTTTTCTCAAAATTTCGATCTTTTCTCAAAATTTCGACCTTCTCAAAATTTCAATTTTTTTTAAATGTATTCTTGGAAATTTAGATATTTTTCTTTAAATTCGTCTTTATCTAGAAATTTTAATTTTTGTTCAAAATTCGTCTTTTTCTAGAAATTTTGATTTTTTGATCTAAATTCGTTTTTTTTTTCATAAGTAGCTATTCTCAAAAATTGATTATTTTTTTTTAATTTAACTTTCTCTGGAAAATCAAAAAAGTGTCCAAATTAAAAATAAAGTATAACTTTTTAACAACAAAAATTGGGCCTCGAAAAAAAGCGACATTTTCAATAACAGTTGCTATTTTTTAAAAAAAAAGTTGAAAATTTAAAAAAACTGGAAATTTTATTAAAAAATTCAATTCTGAAAAAAAGAGCAAGATTTTTAATAACAGTGAAAATTTTCAAAACAGTCAAAATTTTCAAAAAATAAAAATTGAAAATTTTGAATAAAAAACTGGAAATTTTCCAAAAAAAAACTCGTAATTTAAAAAATAGAACCTCTGAAAAAAGCTAGATTTTTAATAAAAGTCGAAATTTTCGAAACAAAATTAAAATTCTAAAAAGAATGGAGATTTTTATATAAAACATTGAAATTCTAAAAAAAAAACGAATTTTTCAATAAAAGTTTAACTTTTCAAAAATAATAAAATTTGCAAAAAAACACTAAAATTCCAAAAAAAAATTGAAATTTTGAAATAAAATTTACCATAAAAGTTGAAATTTTTAATAAAAAAGTCGAAAATTTACAAAAAAAGTCGAATTTAAAAAAAAATTGAATGAATTTCTAAAAAAAAAGGACGACATTTTTAATAACGATTAAACGTTTGAAAAAAAGGGAACATTTTTAAAATAAACTCATATATTTCAAAAAAAACTGGAAATTTTTAAAGAAAACTGAAAATTATCAAAAAAACTCAACATTTCGAAAAAAACAAATTTCTGTAAAAATGAATGAAAGCCAAAATTTTTAAAATAAATTAAACATTTTAAAGTCAAAATTTTTAAGAATAAAGCCAAAATTTTCAAAAAAACCCAAAATTTAAAAACAATCGAATTTCTGAAAAAAGGCGACAATTTCAACAAGACCTGAAATTTTCAAAAAAAAATAAAATTAAAAAAATCAAAATAAAAAAAAGTCCAACTATTCAAAGTCTAAACAAAAAGTCGAACTTTTTAAACGAAGAATCGAATTTTTGATAAAAAAAGGTAAGATTTCCAATTGCTGTTGAAATTTTGAAAAAAAAAAGGATATTTTCAAGGAAAAAATCAAAATTTTCAAGAAAAAACAAAAATTTAAACAAAAATGAAAATTTTCAAAATATAGCTCAATTAAAAATCGAACTTCTGAAAAATGCGAGAGTTTCAATAAACGTCGAAATTTAAAAAAAAAACTGAAAATTAAAGAATTCGAAATTTCCAAAAAAAGTCAACATTTTTAAAAAATAGTCAATATTTAAAAAATCTCTAAATTTAATAAAAAATTGATCTTCTGAAAAAAAGGCGAGTTTTTCAACAAAAGTCGAAATGTTCTATAAAAAAAGCAAAATTAAAAAAATCGGAATGTTCAAAAAACTCTAAATTTAAAAAAAAAGTCAAAATTTTCTAAAAAAAAGCAAAAAAAAAGGCGGGATTTTTAAAAAACTTGAAATTAAAAAAAAAGTCGAAATTTTCAAAAAATAAAGTCAATAAATAGTGCCAAAAGGTCGAAATTTTCAAAAACAAAATCGAAATTTGCAAAAAGTAATCAGTCTTTTCTTGAAATCTCCGACTTATTTAAAATAAGTCGAAAATTTCAAAAAAAAGTCAACATTTTCAAAATAAGTCGAAGAAAAATCAAAACTTGAAAAAAGCGAAATTTTAAAAATAAGTCGAAATTAAAAAAAAGCCGATATTGTCAAAAAAAAGTCTAAATTTACAAAAAAAGCCACAATTTTCAAATAAGTCAATAAATTATGTCAAAAAGTCGAAATTTTCAAAACAAATCGAAATTTAAAAAAAAATCGAAACTTTTGAAAAAAGCGAGATTTTTAATAAAAGCCAAAATTTTCAAAAAAAAGTCGTACTTTCCAAAAAAGTCAAAATTTTATAAAAAAACCGAAATTTTCAAAATAAATCAATAAATAGTGTCAAATAGTCGTAGTTTTCATATAAAATCGAAATTTAAAAAAATTGAAACTTTTGAAAGCAGCGAGATTTTAAATAAGTTGAAATTTTCAAAAAAAAAACGTCAACATTTTTTAAAAAAGTCATAATTTCCAAAAAAGTCAAACAAATTTTTAAAATAAATCAGTAAATAGTGTCAAATAGGCGCAGTTTTCATAAAAAAATCGGAATTTAAAAAAAATCGAAACTTTTGAATAGCAAGATTTTAAGAGTCGAAATTTTCTAAAAAAAAAAAAAAGTATTTCTTCCTCACTGTTACCTTTTCATGTTATGCACTGCTGACGAGCTCAAATGAGAGCGAAACATCGATGTCCAGTGCTACAATCTTTTTTATGTATTTTTTTATATTTTCCTAATTTATCAAAAAAACAAATTTTTATTTTCCATATCTAATTTTTGGACTTCTATTTTTCATTATTCTTATTCTATGTAAAATAAACTAACCTCTTAATTTGTGAACTGTCATGAAGTGACGTTCTCAATAAATTTAAATATCACGTAGTCGCATTTCAAAAACTGTTTAGAAAATTATCAACAAACCCTGAAACATTTAAATATTTCCAAACTGGGCCGAAGAAATGTTAAATAAATTGAAAAAAACTTAATAAGGAGTGTCAAAGAGTCGAGATTTTCGAAACAAATCGAAGTTATAAAAAAAAAGTTAAAACTTTTGAAAAAAGCGATATTTTAAACAACGGTTAAAATTTTTAAAAAAGTCATAATTTTCAAAAAAATGTCAAAATCTTTAAAAAAAATTTAACAAACAATGTCAAAAAGTCAAAATTTTTATAAACGTCAAAATTTTCAAAATGAAAACGGAATTTTCAAACAAAAATCGAAAGTTGAAAAAAAACGAGATTTTAAATAAATGTCGAAAATTTCAAAAAAAAGTCAAAATTTAAAAAAAAATCAAAATTTAAAAAAAAAGTCGAAATTTTCAAAAACAGTTTAAATTCACAAAAAAGTCGAAATTTTCAAAAAAGGTCAAAAAATCATAATTTTCAAAATTTTCATTTTTTAAATTCAAACTTTCGAAAAAAGCGAGATTTTAAATAAAATTCGAAGTGTTGAAAAAAAAAGTGGTTATTTCCAAAAAAATCGAAATTTAAAAAAAAACGAAATTTTTGAATAAAAGCCGATATTTTTAAAAAAAAAGGTCGAAATTTTCAAAATAAGTCAATAGCTAGTGTCAAAAAGTCGAAATTTTCTAAAAAAAGATCGCAATTTTCAAAAAAATATCGAATTTTTGAAAAAAGCCAATTTTAAATAAAAGTTGAAGTTTTCAGAAAAAAGTCTTAATTTAAAAAAAAGTTAAGATTTTCAAAAAAGTCAAAATTTAAAACAAAAGTTGAAATTTCAAAAAAAGTCTAAATTTTCAATAAAAAGTCGAACTTTTTAAAAGAGGATAGAATTTTTTTGAAAAAAGGTAAGATTTTCAATAACCGTTGAAATGTTGAAAAAAAGTCAACATTTTCAAAAAAAAGTCAAGATTTTTACAAAAAACTGATAATTTTCAAAAATGAGTCAATAAAAATCGAACTCTAAATAATGTCAGATTTTCAATAAACGTCGAAATTTTAAAAAAGATGAAAATTAAAGAAAAGCCAAATTATTAGGAGAAGCCAAAATTTTCAAAAATAAACTCAAAATTTTCAGAAAACAAACTTCTGAAGAAAATTAAGATTGTCAACAAAAGTCAGTATTTTCTAAAAAAAGTTAAAATTTAAAAAAAATATCGACATTTTAAAGAAAGTCGAAATGTAAAAGTTCAAATTAAAAAAAAACTCGAAATTTAAAAAAAATCAAACTTCTGTAAAAAGGGGACATTTCTAATAAAAGTCGAAATTTTCAAAAAAAAATCGAACTTCTGAAAAAGACAATATTTTCAACAAAAGCTAAAATTTTTTTAAAAAAAGTCGAAATTTTTAAAATAAATCAGAAGTTTCAAAAAAAAAGTCAAGATATTCAAAAATGAGTCTAAATTTTCAACAAAAACTGGAATTATTTTTTAAAAAATCGAAATTTTGAAAAAGAAGCCAGATTTTCAATAACGGTAGAAATTTTGAAAAATAGTCGACACTTTAAAAAAAAGTTAAAATTTTCAAAAAAGGGTGAAATTTTCAAAAAAGGGTGAAATTTTTAAAAAAGGTTAAAATTTTCAAAAAAGGTTGAAATTTTCAAAAAAGGTTAAAATTTTCAAAAAAGGTTAACAATTTTCAAAAAAGGTTAAAATTTTCAAATAAGGTTAAAATTAAAAAAAAAACTGAAAATTTTCTAAAAGAAACTCTCAATTTAAAAAAAATGGAACTCTGAAAAATGCGACATTTTTAACAGAATGAATTTTTTTAAAGGTCCAAAATTAAGAAAAAAAGTCGAAATTTTCAAGATAAACTCGAAATTTTCAGCAAAAAAATTCAACTTCTGAAAAAGGGCGAGATTTTCAACAAAAGCTGAAATTTTCAAATAAATTTGAAATTTTTAAATAAAGTCAAAATTTTCAAAAAAATGTTGAAAAAAGTCAACATTTGGGAAAAAGATCGAGTAAGTCAAAAATTTCAAAACCTGAAATTTTGTAAAAAAAACCTGGGGATCTGGAGTTAAGTGTTTGGTCGAAATTTTAACATTTAAATAAGCTCTACATTTAAAGAAAATAAATCCCGAAAAGTTGAAATGTTAAAAACGTCGAAGTTTTAAAAAATTGGAATTGAAAGCAAATTGGTTCAAACTAGGAAGCAATTAGTATCGAATTTGTGCAAAAAAAGGAAAACTTCTCAAATCAGAAACAAATTTGTTCAATTTTTAAAAAATTTAAATCTTGTCCCAGTATCTCTGAAGATGACAGCTTGGCTATCAAAACGCATTCGAGCAACCTCTGTTGTGTTTTTTAATCTTGTTTTGTTTCAGGGGACAAGATTTGTATTTCAATTTGTGAAGATAACCAAGTGCCAGTCCGTCCAACAAAAAAAATTCAAACATTATTATTTAAAGTTGTGTAACGAATGGTAGTCATAAAATTTGGCTAGGAATTTTCTAGAAAATTTGATAAGGGGAAACGGCCGGGATAATAAATCAAACGGCAGATAAGCGCTCCAGAAATTTTGGCAAACGATAAACCTTATCTGCGGGATTCTTCTAGAACGCGAAGCGGGACCTATATAAGGCGGTAGACTTTGCCTTAGTCAGTCAGTAAGTAAGCTAGAAGTCAGTAAGTAAGCTAGAAGTCAGTAAATAAGTTATTTAATTAAACAGTCTTAGTGAATGACAATTGTAGTGTCCCGGAATCAGTTTAGAAATAAAGTGGTTACAATTCACCAAGTGGTAATTATTCGAACCGATAACGCGCAACAGTAGCATATTTTGATATGTATCATTAAGCATTTTGCGTGAAGATTTGCACACATATTCAAATTTTTTATGTTTTTTATAATCCAGTCTCTAATGACTTAGGTTTTTGACGTAATTTTAATAAAATCAATGACTAGTTATCACTTCATCAGTAAGCGTAGCTCGTTATCGCTTCATCAGTAAGGGCAGCTCCTGGTCTTTTTACCGAAACTGCCACATGCTTGGGGCCTCTTTTGCTCGCTTTTTAAACCCTTATTAGATAATGTTATCTGTTAAAAAGGATGGCGATAAAGCTGCTTGATGGGGGCGCTTATTTAGTTAAAATATCCGCCTTTTTCGTAATCTTAATCCCTTTCAACTGTGACAGTGAGGATCTGGGCGTACTTTGGCGAAGTAATTCGACTTACACAAGAATGCACTTACTCCGCTAACTTCTTTAATTAACTTTCCGTTGACACATAAATGGAAATTACAGTTTACTCGGATATAATAGTGACTATCTTCCAACTTTATCTTCAAAGTTTTGCTAAAAGTCCGCGGTGCATTTATGACTACTTATTGCTTTTTCAAACGCCCCTTACATCCCTCGTGGAATCGGTCTGCAGTTGGCCTTGCAAGATTTACTCTTAGGCAAAAATGTCTTATTGTTGGATTTCCACAGTCTTCGGCATTTAAAACGGGAAAATTTAAAACAAAATTAGACACTTATGACTGCCGACAAAAGTGAAAACTGAAAGCTAAGAAATAGCAACGATAAAATTGTTCCTGATGTTATTAAATCTGAAGTAATTTAATTATTCTGTAACTAACCCAAAATGTTTATATTTTTTGATATCTGCGGGGCACATACCTAAAATTTTATATTACTTACATTAATGTTTCCGACCAATAAGAGTCCACCATAAAGAATACTCACATTAAACCCAGGTGACAGGCGACTAACAGTTGCTAACCTTAATCCTGGTATTATCCAAATCTTTTTATTTCTTCACCGTGATATTATCCAATGTAGTTATCATAATTACTCCATAGTTAAATATCTCATTTTAGAATAGCAAAAATATCTCTGGTATTTCATACTTTACAAGAAATAATTGGGCCACAAAAATACAAAAGTCAAAGCATTTAAGTGTGAGTGTTATTACTCGAATCAAAATATTTGATGAAGCTTTTAAGAAATGTCATTAAAAATATAAACGCGTCGCCACACGCTCGGTTCTTATACATTACAAGAACCGTATTTCCTTTATCGCAGCTTCTACATGGATTCGAACGGGTGAACTAGGTGTGGTAGTAAGCGAATTGTCCCGCGTTCGATAATCTACAGATCAGACTACGTAAACAACCTCCGCAGGATTGGAATTGTGCGCTGGCAAAAGATAAATATCGAGAGCACAAAAACCGACGATACGAACGCGAAAACGCCAGCCAGCTCAACTTAATGAACAAATACAACATTGTAATAAATCTACGTAAATTGCTGGTATTGTTTATACAACTAAAGAGCAAACAAATTTGATTGCGAGGTTATTTCGTCGGGCACGAAACAAAGCAAAAAGGTCCGAATATCGCTATGTAGAGACCGCAGGAGCACGCTAGTGGTCTACACAAACATAAATCCATAAGTTAATGCGAAGAAGGGCGGAAAAGCTCCGGAATTAGTTATTTCGCCCCTGCTGATGTCCATTGTTGCCGTCGAAATTTATATGCAATATATACAAAGATAAGCGGGAGCTGGAGGTGAAGACAAACAACTATTGCCGTGATCTTAACCGACGACGCTCCAAGATGGATACTGCAGCACTTATACGTCAACGAATATGCGAGGAAGGGGCGATAACCAATTAATTTGAAATCATCAAAATACAGAATCCATCAGTAGTCATGAGTCTGATTATAAGATTAGCGATGTATGTTCGACGCCCTATAACCTCAAAAAGTAACTTTTTGAAAAAAACTAGAAACTCGATTTAACTAGTAAATCAAAAAGAAAAGAAAGTACTTGGTTGAAATGAGAAATCAGGAGAAAATTTTCCCTGAGACTCGATAGACTCTAGCTGACAAGCGAAACAAATTAAACTAGATGAGATGAGAGCCGAGAGACGAGTGACGAAAAAGGAGGGACGAGAAAGACGAGAGAGAAGAGAGAGAAGAGTCGTTAGAGGGAGAACTGAGAGAACATAGAGAAGAGAGAGAAGATAGAGAAGAGAAAGAAGAGGGAAGAGAGAAAAGAGAGGAAAGAGAGGAAAGAAATAAAAGATAGAAGAGAGAGACGAGAGAGAAGAGAAAATAGAGGGAAGAGAGAAAAAAAAGAAAAGGAGAAAAGAAATAAAAAATAGAAGAGAGAGACGAGAGAGAAGAGAAAGTAGAGGGAAGAGAGAAAAAAAAGAAAGGAAGAAAAGAAATAAAAAATAGAAGAGAGAGACGAGAGAGAAGAGAAAGTAGAGGGAAGAGAGAAAAAAAAAAAGAAAGGGAAAAAAGAAATAAAAAATAGAAGAGAGAGAAGACAGAAAACATAGGAGATGGAGAAGAGAGAAAAAATAGAAGAGGGAGAAAAGAGAAAAGAGAAAAGAAAGAAAATAAAAATGAAAGAGAGACAAAAAAGACGAAAGACGAGAACTACAAAGACTAAAAGGGCGAAAAAGATGACAGAGAGGAAGAGAGAAAGACAACGAGAGAGAAAAGAAAGAATAAAGAGAAGAAGGAAGAGACAAAGTCAAAAAGGACGAGAAAGGCAAAAGACGAGAATGACAAAAGACCAAAAGTATGAGAAAGATGATAAAGAGGAAGAAAGGAGAAGAAGAAGAAAGAGATAGTATGATTAGAGGGGAAAGGAAAAGAGAGTAATTACATTTCGAAAAGAATGAAAAACGAAGTTTAGAAAAAGTTGATGTTTGCAAAAAAATCGAATTTCTTTAGAGAATACAAGTTTTCGGCACCCTCTAACCTCAAAAAGTCACTTTTTAAAAGAAACTAGAATCTCGATTTATCTAATAAATCAAAAGGAAGAGAGAGTACTTAGTTAAAATGAGAAATCTAAAGAAATTTTTTTCTGAAACTCGATAGACTCTAGTTGGCAAGAGAAAAAAATTAAACTGGACCAAGAGACGAGTAATGAAAAAGGAGAGACAAGAAAATCTAGAGAGAAGAATGTGAAGAGAGAGAAGAGGAAGAAGAGGGAAGAGGGAAGAGCTGACAAGAGAAACAAATTAAACTAGGTAAGAAGAGAGCCGAGAGACGATTGATGAAAAAGGAGGGACGAGAAGGACGCGAGAGAAGAGAGTGAAGAGAGTGAAGAGAGTGAAGAGAGTGAAGAGAGTGAAGAGAGAGAAGGGACACTAGAGGGAGAACTGGGAGAACGAGAGAAGAGAGAAGATAAAGAAGAGAGAAGAGAGAAAAGAGAATAAAAAGAGGAAAGAGGGAAGAGATAGAATAGAAAGAAGAGAAAAAAGATAGAAGAGAGTGAAGAGAGAAAAGAAAGAGAAGAAAAAGAAAACAGAGACGGGAGAAAAGGAAGAGAATAAAGAGAAGAAAGAAGAAAAAAAGACAAAAAAGACGAAAGACGAGAAATACAAAGACCAAAAGGACGAGAAATATGACAGAGAAGAAGACGACGAGGAAGAGGGAGAAAATAAAATAGAAGAGGGAAGAGAAAAAGTCAAAAAAGACGAGAAATACAAAAGACGAGAATGACAAAGACCAAAAGGATGAGAAAGATGGCAGAGAGGAAAAAAGAAAAAGAGGAAGAAAGGACTGGAGTGATAAAAGGGGAGAGAAGGAGAGAGTAATGTCATTTTCAAGAGAGTTAAAAATGAAGTTTAAAAAAGTCGACGTTTACAAAAAAATTGAATTTTTTAAGAGAATACAAGTTTTCAGCACCCTATAACCTCAAAAAGTCACTTTTTAAAAGAAATTAGAAACTCAATTTATCTAATAAATCAAAAGGAAGAGAAAGTACTTAATTAAAATGAGATTTTTTTTTCTGAGAGACGATAGACTCTAGCTGATAAGAGAAACAAATTAAAGTAGATAAGAAGAGAGCCGAGAGATGATGGACGAAAAAGGAGGGACGAGAAAGACGAGAGAGAAGAGAGTGAAGAGTGTGAAGAGAGTGAAGAGAGAGAATAGACGTTAGAGGGAGAATTGGGAGAACAGAGAGAAGAGAGAAGATAAAGAAGAGGAAAGAGAGAAAAGAGAATAAAGAGAAGAAAGAGAAAAGAGAATAAAGAGAGGAAAGAGAAAAGAGATAGAATAGAGAGAAGAGAAAAAGATAGAAGAGAGAGAAGAGAGAAAAGAAAGAGAAGAAAAAGAAAAGAGAGACGGGAGAAAAGGAAGAGAACAAAGAGAAGAAAGAAGAAATAAAAACAAAAAGGACGAAAGACGAGAAAAACAAAGACCAAAAGGACGAGAAAGATGACAGACAGGAAGACGACGAGAGAGAAGGGAGGAAATAAATAGAAGAAGGAAGAGAAAAAGTCAAAAAAGACGAGAAATACAAAAGACGAGAATGATAAAGACCAAAAGGATGAGAAAGATGACAGAGAGGAAGAAAGGGGAAGAGGAAGAAAGGAATGGAGTGATAAAAGGGGAGAGAAAGAGAGAGTAATGTCATTTTCAAAAGAGTTAAAAACGAAGTTTAAAAAAAATCGACTTTTACAAAATAGTTGAATTTTTTAAAAGAATACAAGTTTTCAGCGCCCTATAACCTCAAAAAGTAACTTTTTGAAGGAAACTAGAGGCTCCATTTATCCAATAAATCAAAAGGAAGAGAGAGTACTTAGTTAAAATGAGAAATCAGACGAGTTTTTTTTCTGAGACTCGATAAACTCTAGGTGACAAGAGAAAAAAATTAAACTAAGTAAGATGAGAGCCGGAAGACGAGTGACGAAAAAGGAAACACAAGAAAGACGAGAGAGAAGAGAGTGAAGAGGGAGAAGAGAGGAAATAGAGAGAACTAAGACAATATAGAGAAGAGATAGACGAGGGAGAAGAAGGAGAAGAGGGAAGAGGGACAAAAGAGAAAATAAAGAAAAGAGAGAAAAGAGAGAGGGGAGAGAAAAGATATAAGAGAGGGAAGTGAAAGAAGAGAGAAAAGAAAGCGAAGAAAGAGGAAAGAGAGACGGGAAAAAAGGGAAAGAACAAAGAGAAGAAAGAAGAGAAAAAGGCAAAAAAGACGAAAGACGAGAACTACAAAAACCTCGATTTATCTAATAATTCAAAAGGAAGAGAGAGTACTTAGTTAAAATGAGAAATCAGAAGAGTTTTTTTCTGAGACTCGATAGACTCAAGCTGACAAGAGAAAAAAATTAAACTAGGTAAGATGAGAACCGAGAGACGAGTGACTAAAAGGAGAGACGAGAAAGACAAGAGAGAAGAGTGTGAAGAGAGAGAGAAGAGTGTGAAGGAAGAGAAGAGAGGAAAGAGGGAGAACTGAGAGAACTTAGAGAAGAGAAAGAAGAGGGAGAAAAGGAAAGAGGAAAGAGCGAAAAGAGAGGAAAGGCAGGAAAGAAAGAAAAGAAAGAAGAGAGTGAAGAGAGAGAAGAGAGGAAAGAGGGAGAACTGAGAGAACATAGAGAAGAGAGAGAAGAGAGAGAAAAGGGAGAAAAAAATTAAATTAGATAAGGTGAGAGCCCACAGACGAGTGACAAAAAAGGAGAGATGAGAAAGACGAGAAAGAAAAGAGTGAAGAGAGAGAAGAGAGGAAGGAGGGAGAACTCAGAGAACATAGAGAAGAAAGAGAAGAGGGAAAAGGGGAAACAGGTCACTGTCGATTAAACAAACACCTCAACAGAATGGGAATTATAAACGACCCGAGCTGCAGAGGGTGTTTAGAAGAAGATGAGAATATCGAGCACGTGATGTGTCACTGCCCGGCACTAGCATCAATCAGAGGATCCACGCTGGGGGACTTCTGGCCTAGTGTGGCCAGTTTAATACAGGCGCATCCAAGGGACGTTATTCAGTTTCTCAACAAGGTTGGGTGGCTGAATGAATGACCAAGGACACCTCAATCACGGGGATAGCACAATGGGCCCGGAAAGGGTGGCCTAAGTGCTGGCCTAAACTTTAGGCGACCCACAACGAATCCACAATCCAGAGGGGAAACAAAGAAAGGAGAGAAAAGATAGAAAAGGGAGAAAATATAAAAGAGAAAGAAAAACAGAAAAGAGAAAAGAGAGAAAAAAAGGAAGAAAGAGGAAAGAGGAAAAACAAATGGAAGAAAAGTGAGAGAGCAAAGAAAGAAGAGATAAAAACAGAAAAACGAAAGACGAAAAGTACAAAGACCAAAAAGACAAAGAGGAAGAAAGAAAGACGACGAGAGAGAAGGGAGAGAACAAAGAGAAGAAGGAAGTGACAAAGACAAAAAACCAGAAAGATAAAAGACGAGAATGACAAAAGTCCAAAGTATGAAAAAGATGAGAGGAACAGAGAAAGACGACGAGAGCAAAGGGAGAGAATAAAGACAAGAAACAAGAGATGAAAACAAAAAAGACGAGAAAGACAAAACGCAAAAATGACAAAAGACCAAAAGGATGAGACAGATAACAGAAAGGAATAAAGGAGAAGGGGAAGAAAAGGTAGGAGTGATAAAGAGGGAGAGAAAGAAAGAGTAAGGGTATTTTCAAAAGACTTAAAAACGTAGTTTGAAAATAGTCGACGTTTGCGAAAAAAATCGAACTTATTAACAAATTAAAAGTTTTCAAAAAAGACAACATTTTCCAAAAAAAAATTGTTAGAATTCTCTCAAAATCAAAATTTAACAAAAAAAGTCCGTATTTTTGAACAGATTAAAATTTTGAAATAAAAACGGAATTTTCGAAAAAAATTCAAATTTTTGAGACTTTTACGGTTATTTTTAAATTTTGACTCAGTTTCTAAAATTTGATTAAAAATTTTTCGAACTTTTTCCAAAATAACTGCTTTTCTCGATATTTTAATTTTTTTTGCAAATTTCGAGTTTCTTTATGAAGTTTTGTGCCTTTTTTTTCAAAAAAATTGTTGTCTGATAACTTTATCCTTTAAAATTTTGACTTTCTTCCAAATATTTTCTCGAAATTAGTATTTTTTTTTCATAATTTCGATTTTTTTTTTTTAAATTAAAATTTTTACCTTTTTTTAAAAGGATGAATTCTTAAAAATTTCGACCTTTTTCAGCATGACTTTTTTATAAATTTCGAATTTTATTTTAAAATTTCGCTAATTTACAAAACTTTGAGCCTTATTTTATATAGTTTTTCTTAAAAATTTCGACCTTTTTCAGCATGACTTTTTTATAAATTTCGAATTTTATTTTAAAATTTCGCTCATTTACAAAACTTTGAGCCTTATTTTATACAGTTTTTCTTCAAATTTTTACTTTTTTTTTGTAAATTTCGAGCTTTTTTGAACAATGATAACAATGATGACAAAAGTTCTAAAAACAAGAACTTCTTAAGGTCTAAATTTTCAAAGATTCGATATTTAAAAAAAGGAAAATTATCATTGTTCCAAAGAGCTTGATATTTACAAAAAAAAGTAGAGCTTTCAAGAAAAACTGTACACAATAAAGTTCAAAATTTCGTAAAAGAGCGAGATTTTAAAATCAAATTCGAAATCTACAAAAAAGTCATGTTAAAAAACGTCGAAACTTTTAAGATTCAACCTTTAAAAAAAGGGTAAAAATTTTATTTTTCCAAAAAAAAAATTCGGAATTACGAAAGCAAAAAGTAAAAATATCGAAAGAAAACTTTCGAAAAAAGTCGAACTTTTAAAAGACGAAGTTTTTAAAGACTTAATATTTTTTTAAAAAAAAAGGTAAAAAACTTCCTAGAGAAACTCAAAATTTACAAAAAAAAGTCAAAATCTCGAGAAACACCAGTTATTTTGGAAAAAATTTTAAGTCGAATTTTAGAAATCGAGTAAAATTTAAAAGAAAACCTGGAAGTCTCAAAAATTTGAATTTTTTCGAAAATTTCAATTTTTTAAAAAAAAAAAGTAAAAAACTTCATAAAGAAACTCAAAATTTACAAAAAAAGTGAAAATCTCGAGAAAAACCAGTTATTTTGGAAACAATTTTAAGTCGAATTTTAGAAATCGAGTAAAATTTAAAAGAAATCCTGGAAGTCTCAAAAATTTGAATTTTTTCGAAAATTTCAATTTTTATTTCAAAATTTTAATTTGTGCTAAAATACGAATATTTTTGTTAAATTTTGATTTTGGGAGAAATCTAACACTTTTTTTTGGAAAATGTTGACTTTTTTGAAAACTTGTATTCTCTTAAAAATTTCGATTTTTTTGGAAACGTCAACTTCTTTTAAACTTTTTTTTAACTCTTTTGAAAATGTCATTACTGTCTCTTCCTTTCCCCCTTTATCATCCCATCCCTTTCTTCCTCTTCTTTTCTCTTCCTCTCTGTCATCTTTCTCATCCTTTTGATTTTTTGACATTTTCGTCTTCTATATTTTTCGTCTTTTTTGACTTTGTCTCTTCCTTCTTCTCTTTATTCTCTCTCTTTTCTCTCGTCGTCTTTCTCGCTTCCTCTCTGTCATCTTTCTTGCCTTTTTAGTCTTTGTAGTTCTTTTTTGTCTTTCTCTCTTCTTTCTTCTCTTTGTTATCTCCCTTTTATCTTGTCTCTCGTTCCTCCTTCTGCCCTTTTTTTCTCTCTTTTACCTCTTCTATCTTTTCTGTCTTCGCTCTCTCTTCTATCTTTTCTTTCTTTCCTCTCTTTTCTTTCTTTTCGTTCTGCTCTCTTCCCTCTTTTCCCTCTTCTCCCTCTTTCCTCTCTCGCATTCTCTTAAAAAATTCGATTTTTTTGCAAACGTTGACTTTTTTAAACTTCGTTTTTAATTTTTTTGAAAATGTCATTACTTTGAAAATTTTAATTTGTGCTAAAATACGGATATTTTTGTTAAATTTTGATTTTGGAAGAATTCTAACAATATTTTATGGAAAATGTTGACTTTTTTGAAAACTTGTATTCCCTTAAAAAATTCGATATTTTCGGAAACGTCGATTTTTTAAACTTCGATTTTAACTCTTTTGAAAATGTCATTTCTCTCTTTTTCTCTCCCCCTTTAATACTCCATCCCTTTCTTCCTCTTCCCATTTCTTCCTCTCTGTCATCTTTCTCATCCTTGTTATTCTCGTCTTTTGTCTTTCTTGTCTTTTTTGCCTTTCTTGTCTCTTTGGTCTTTCTCGTCTTTTTTATCTATGTCTCTTTCTTCTTTTCTTTATTCTCTCCCTTCTCTCTCGTAGTCTTTCTCTCTTTCTCTCTGTAATCGTGCTCGTCCTTTTGGTCTTTGTAGTTCTCGTCTTTCGTCTTGTTTGTCTTTTTCTCTTCTTTCTTCTCTTTCTTCTTTCCCTTTTTCCCCGTCTCTCTTTCGTCTTTCTTCTCCTTTCACTTCACTCTCTTATGGCTTTTCTCTCCCCTCTCTCTTTTCTCTCTTTTCTTTATTTTCTCTTTTGCCCCTCTTCCCTCTTCTCCTTCTCCCTCGTCTATCTCTTCTCTATATTGTCTCAGTTCTCTCTCTTTCCTCTCTTCTCCCTCTTCACTCTCTTCTCTCTCGTCTTTCTCGTGTTTCCTTTTTCGTAACTCGTCTTCCGGCTCTCATCTTACTTAGTTTAATTTTTTTCTCTTGTCAGCTAGAGTTTATCGAGTCTCAGAAAAAAAACTCGTCTGATTTTTTATTTTAAATAAGTACTCTTTCTTCCTTTTGATTTATTGGATAAATCGAGCCTCTAGTTTTCTTCAAAAAGTTACTTTTTGAGGTTATAGGGCGCCGAAAACTTGTATTCTTTTAAAAAATTCAACTTTTTTGTAAACGTCGATTTTTTTTAAACCTCGTTTTTAACTCTTTTGAAAATGACATTACTCTCTCTTTCTCTCCCCTTTTATCACTCCATTCCTTTCTTCCTCTTCCCTTTTCTTCCTCTCTGTCATCTTTCTCATCCTTTTGGTCTTTATCATTCTCGTCTTTTGTATTTCTCGTCTTTTATGACTTTTTCTCTTCCTTCTTCTATTTATTTCCTCCCTTCTCTCTCGTCGTCTTCCTCTCTGTCATCTTTCTGGTCCTTTTGGTCTTTGTATTTCTCGTCTTTCGTCCTTTTTATTTTTATTTCTTCTTTCTTCTCTTTGTTCTCTTCCTTTTCTCCATCTCTCTTTCCTTTTTCTTCTCTTTCTTTTCTCTCTTCTCTCTCTTCTATCTTTTTTCTCTTCTCTCTATTCTATCTCCTTTCTCTTTCCTCTCTTTATTCTCTTTTCTCTCTTTCCTCTTTTTTATCTTCTCTCTTCTCTCTGTTCTCCCAATTCTCCCTCTAACGTCTATTCTCTCTCTTCACTCTCTTCACTCTCTTCTCTCTCGTCTTTCTCGTCCCTCCTTTTTCGCCAATCATCTCTCGGCTCTCTTCTTACCTAGTTTAATTTGTTTCTCTTGTCAGCTAGAGTCTATCATCTCCCAGAAAAAAATTTCTCATTTTAATTAAGTACTTTTTCTTCCTTTTGATTTATTAGATAAATCGAGTTTCTAGTTTCTTTTAAAAAGTGACTTTTTGAGATTATAGGGTGCTGAAAACTTGTATTCTCTTAAGAAATTCGATTTTTTTGTAAACGTCGACTTTTTTTAAACTTCGTTTTTAACTCTCTTGAAAATGACATTACTCTCTCTTTCTCTCCCCTTTTATCATCCCATCCCTTTCTTTCTCTTCCCCTTTCTTCCTCTCTGTCATATTTCTCATCCTTTTGGTCTTTTGTCATTCTCGTCTTTTGTCTTTCTCTTCTTTTTTGACTGTGTCTCTTCCTTCTTCTCTTTATTATCTACTTTTTCTCTCGTCGTCTTTCTCGCTTCCTCTCTGTCATCTTTCTCGCCTTTTTAGTCTTTGTAGTTCTTGTTTTTCGTCTTTTTTGTCTTTCTCTCTTGTTTCTTCTCTTTGTTCTCTCCCTTTTATCAAGTTTCTCTTTCCTCTTTCTGCTCTTTTTTCTCTCTTTTATCTCTTCTATCTTTTCTCTCTACTCTCTCTCTCGCCCTCTTCTATCTTTTCTCTCTTTCTTCTCTTTTCTTTCTTTCCTCTTTTTTCTTTCTTTTCGTTCTTCCCTCTTCTGCTTCTTCTCTCTCTTCTCTAGGTTCTCTCAGTTCTCTCTCTTTCCTCTCTTCCGTCTCTTCACACTCTTCTCTCTCGTTTTTCTCGTCTCTCCTTTTTCGTCACTCGTCTCTTGACCCTCATCTTACCCAGTTTAATTTTTTTCTCTTGTCAGCTAGAATCTATCGAGTCTCAGCAAAAAAACTCTTCTGATTTCTCATTTTAACTAAGTACTCTCTCTTCTTTTTGAATTATTAAATAAATCGAGTTTCTAGTTTCTTTCAAAAAATCACTTTTTGCAGTTATAGGGCGCCAAAAATTTGTATTCTCTTAAAAAATTTGATTTTTTTGCAAATGTCGACTTTTTTTAAACTTCGTTTTTAACTTTTTTGAAAATGTCATTACTTTTCCTTCCTTTCCCCTTTTATCATCCCATCCCTTTCTTCCTCTTCCCCTTTCTTCCTCTCTGTTATCTTTCTCATCCTATTGGTCTTTTGTCATTCTCGTCTTTGTCTTTCCCTTCTTTTTTGACTGTGTCCCTTCCTTCTTCTCTTTATTCTCTCCCTTTTCTCTCGTCGTCTTTCTCGCTTCCTCTTTGTCATCTTTCTCGCCTTTTTAGTCTTTGTAGTTCTTGTTTTTCGTTTTTTTTCTCTCTTCTTTCTTCTCTTTGTTCTCTCACTTTTATCAAGTATCTTTTTCCTCTTTCTGCTCTTTTTTCTCTCTCTTTTATCCTTTCTATCTTTTCTCTCTTCTTTCTCTCTCTTCTATCTTTTCTCTCTTTCTTCTTTTTCCTTTCTTTCCTTCCTTTTTTCTTTTCGCTCATCCCTCTTCCCGCTTCTCTCTCTTCTCTATGTTCTCTCAGTTCTCTCTCTTTCCTCTCTTCTCTCTCTTCACACTCTTCACTCTCGTCTTTCTCGTCTCTCCTTTGTCGTCACTCGTCTCTTGGCCCTCATCTTACCCAGTTTTATTTTTTTTTTTCACTTGTCAGCTAGAGTCTATCGAGTCTCAAAAAAAAAACTCGTCTTTTTTGACTTTATCTCTTTCTTCTTCTCTTTATTCTTTCCCTTTTCTCTCGTCGTCTTTCTCGCTTCCTTTCTGTCATCTTTCCTGCCTTTTTAGTCTTTGTAGTTTTGTTTTTCGTCTTTTTTGTCTTTCTCTCTTTTTTCTTCTCTTTGTTCTCTCAAACGACTTTTTTTAACTTTGTTTTTAACTTTTTTGAAAAAGTCATTACTTTCTCTTCCTCTCCCCTTTTATCATCCCATCCCTTTCTTGCTCTTCCCCTTTCTTCCTCTCTGACATCTTTCTCATCCTTTTGGTCCTTTGCCGTTCTTATATTTTGTCTTTCTCGTCTTTTTTGACTTTATCTCTTCCTTCTTCTCTTTATTCTTTCCCTTTCCTCTCGTCGTCTTTCTCGCTTTCCCGCCTTTTTAGTCTTTGTAGTTTTGTTTTTCGTCTTTTTTGTCTTTCTCTCTTTTTTCTTCTCTTTGTTCTCTCCCTTTTATCAAGTCTCTTTTTCCTCTTTCTGCTCTTTTTTTTCTCTCTTTTATTTGTTCTATCTTTTCTCTCTTTTCTCTCTTTTCTCTCTTTTCTCTCTTTTCTCTCTTTTCTCTCTCTCTCTCTCTCTGTCTCTCTCTCTTCTATCTTTCCGCTCTTTCTTCTCTTTCCTTTCTTTCGTCTCTTTTTTTCTTTTCGCTCTTCCCTCTTCCCTCTTCTCCCTCTTCTCTCTCTTCTCTCTCTTCACACTCTTCTCTCTAGATTTTCTTGTCTCTCTTTTTTCATCACTCGTTCTCTTGTCAACTAGAGTCTATCGAGTCTCAGAAAAGAAATTCTTTTGATTTCTCATTTTAACTAAGTACTCTCTCTTCCTTTTGAATTATTAGTTAAATTGAGTTTCTAGTTTCTTTCAAAAAGTCACTTTTTGCGATTATAGGGCTCCGAAAACTTGTATTCTCTTAAAAAATTCGATTTTTTTGGAAACGTCGACTTTTTTTTAAACTTCGTTTTTAACTTTTTTGAAAATATAATTACTTTATCTTCCTCTCCTCTTTTATTATCCCATCCCTTTCTTTCTCTTTTCCTTTCTTCCTCTCTATCATCTTTCTCATCCTTTTGGTCTTTTGTCGTTCTTGTCTTTTGTCTTTCTCGTCTTTTTTGACTTTGTCTCTTCCTTCTTTTCTTTGATCTCTTTATTTCTTCATTTTCTACCGACACTGTTTCCTTTTTCTTCTCTTTTCTCCCTCTTCTACCTTTTCAGTCTTCTCTCTCTCCCCCATTTTTCTCTCCTTTCTATCTTCTATCTCTTCTCTCTTTCCTCTCTTTTCTCTTTTCCCTCTTCTTTCTATTTTCTCTTCTCTATATTCTTTCAGTTCTCCCTCTAAAGTCTCTTCTCGCTCTTCACTCTCTTCTCTGTTGTCTTTCTCGTCCCTCCGTTTTCGTCAATCGTCTCTCGGCTCTCATCTCACCTAACTTTTAGACTTGCATCGTGCTTGTGGTTACTTATACCTGTTTGCGATGGTTTAATTTAGAAAAAAATCTTCCGCTTGTTTTCATCGAGATATGGCACGACCCAAAATTAACCTAAATCTAGAGAAATTGTTTTTGTTTGTTTTGGGGGAACGGACTGGTCCCTGGTTATCTTGAAAAATTGAAATATAAATCTTGCGCATCTCTCTGAAGATGATAGCTTGGTTGTCGAAAAACGTAAGAGCAACCATACCATTGATGTGCTTTTTTATCTTTTTAGGTTTCAGGAGACAAGTTTTGTATTTCAATTTTTAGAGAAATAGTGTGTTGAATTTTACCTGGTTTATTCAGTGTGTAAATCATTGTAAGCGTCAGAAGTTTCGCTTTCATTGGTTGATGCCACGCGACCAGCTTCTTTAAGAATGCGATCGTAAACGGCCGCCGGGGGCTATATCTCACGGTCGGAGATAGAAACGGCTACTTGAACTGGTTTGGACAACTTGTACTCCAACATTCTGATGTTTATCAGTTATTGGTGCATAATATTCCGGCCGACACCTAATTTATTATCGAAGGGCGTCGCTGGGGCTTGACGGTGGTGCGAAGGACCCTTCCATCCAAATGATATAGAACTAGTCCTTGTGCCCCCCATGTTTACGTTATTTAGGTTTGAGAATTCGTTCGAATGTTCGTAAGTGATTAAAACTATTAAAGAGATACGTAATTGTGCCTTCGAGAAATCGAATATTCTAGTATGTGCCAATTACGAATTAGTTGTAAGTTGCAATTATACAAATAAATTGTTTAGTTGCTCTGTTAAATAAAAACGAATCCACACTCTTTTGAATTGTCGGTAAAGCGTACCATCATGTCCTAGCTACGTATGTATTTGCAAGAAATATTTTTAGTTCACTGGAATGGACTGGTCCTTGGTTATCTTCATTATCTTCAACAACTGAAATACAGAACTTGTTCCCTGAAATCAAGAAAGATTAAAAAACACATCAAAGGTTGCTCAAACGCGTTTCGACAGCCAAACTATCATCTTCAGAGAGATGGACAAGATTTGTATTTGAATTTTTGAAGATAACCAAGGACCAGTCCGTTCCACCAAAACAATTTTTTCATTCTTTCATTTTTGCATATTCCCTTATATTTCCCTTTTATTTATTGTTTCTTTTCTTTGTTCCTGAAGAAGCCCCCTACGATGGTGGGCGAAACGTCGAACACTTTTAGTGGTTCTTTGACACGGTCCAATCCCGGAAGAAGTATATCCTGGCCGTAGAAGACTTCGTTATCAAAAAAAAAACTATTTCTTTAGATTTAGGTTTATTTTGGGACGTGCCATACCTCGATGAAAACAAACGGAAGATTTTTTCCTAAATTAAACCGTCGCCAAGTTCTGTACTTCAATTTCTAGTTTGATTATTGCAAAAAAGAGCATCAGTACTCGATGTGAGAAACAACTTGCCCTCTTCCTTGAAGTAAGTGAGACGAAAGTGCTGAACTAATGGGCAAAAAGCCAGCATTAATCAAGCAGTTTATGGTCCTTAAAAGAACTACAACCTGCCGCTTATTATTTTGTTTTTACGTCGAGGTGTACCCATAGAAGTACACGGTAATGATCCGGGGGCCAGCAATGCGCATACCATCACGATCGAGCAGTTATTTACCAATTGGTTCCACCACTTTACTCTCAACGCTTATAACGACCATTACCCATCTACGGACAAGACTACCACCGCGGAACCACCCATAGATCCATTTAATTTCATCAGAACAGGAGAGTCTCTGCCACTTAAGATGAAAGTATTGCACGCAGCTGCTCGCATTCTGTTGATATTCTCCCTGATTTCTAACGGGGTGCGCGTCAGTGGCCCAATTTGGAGAAACCTGTTTAACTTTGGGACGTTTTTAATTGGTCTCGAATTTACAAAGAAAAGCGACTGGGATATCAGTCTAATTTCCGTAAATGGCCGTTGTTAACTCGGAGATAAACAAGGGGATCGCTTAAGACTCGCCTTTGGTAATTTAATCCTTTCTGGGCGGGCGGGGGATGGTGGTGCGCTCCAGAAGGCGAATTAAACAAGTCTGGATAAATTAACATCGCCTGTTTAGATCGTATCATTTTTTTTTCGTCCGCTCGAGGACCCCGTTATTGTAAAGGAAAATCGTCCCCCATATTTCCATGATTGCACGCCTGGTTCGTTAAACCTTGGAGGTATTTAGCGCACTAGGGGCTTATTAAGTGTAATAAGAGTCGTAATTGGGTGTGTTCTGAATAATGACATTGTCGAAGCAACAAGATGCGATTCATGCCACATAGTGCATGCAAGTACTTGTTAAGGTAGAAGTTGCGTGCAATAATTTTGATTTGATAAAAGTAACTAACGACGTTGAGTTAATTTCACGCCACAATTTTGCTATGCAGCTGGGGTAGAATTAAATATTACGCTAGATTTAATATGAATTTAATGCCAGCAGCATACACCGAATACTTGACGTACTTAATTTCACTTAAATTCGTGATAGACATTCATTCAGGTATCAACACTCCAATTTATTAAATAAAGCTGAAATTTGTTAAATAGTTTCCTTATACAACGTGCCCATCCGCTAAGAACCTAAAATCTTCTCAAAGTTGTGATAGAAATGAAAATTAATAGTGCGCGGTTGTGTCGCAACAATTTTCATTTAATTTCCTCGTAATTACCGCGCACTTTTTACCCTCGACCCGACGATTTATTTTCCTTGCGATAGTTGGTGTCAGCTGCATAAATTTACGATCTGCAATTTATGTAAATCAAAAGATAATTGCATATAAATGAAGTAGGAGCTCCACAATGAATATAAAAATGCTCTATAAATATAAAATAAACCCGTACATAAAGGGAGATTAGAGCGGGGGCTCGACGCTTTTTTTTTTCACCGCCACGCCGCCGGTAATAATGGAGGTCGTAAATAACACGAAAATAATGCAAATTAGTGGAGTCATCGAAAACCAGACAACAAAGGGCCAACGGAAGTTTGACAAATGACCGAAACTCTTTTGCTGTCAAAAAACGAACGTGTGTGATCCATATTGCGGGGGCCGATGCGTGCCCGTGCATCGATTCTGCCCTAACGAGGCTTAGGGCCACCCTGGCTACAATTAGAACGAATTCTATAGTTTTTTTGACTCCCGGAAATTCATTCGATTTTCACTTGCAAAATACTCGTTCGACCAATTTTTTTAGAATGTTCCTAGTCGACTGCTTTATAATATCTCTCTGAAGATGATAGCTTGGCTATCGAAGCGCGTTAGAGCAACCTCTGTTGTGTTATTCTTTTTTGGTTTCAGGGGATAAGATTTGTATGTCAATTTTTGCCTTATAACATTTTTATCTGACAAAACTTTATTAAAGTTTCGATTTGTTATTGGATCTTGTTTTAAAGAAAATTATTTTCAAATGCTCTGTCCTATCAGTTGCTTTCGGTGACTTTATTAGGTGATGAGCGTCTATTGACCTATAAAATTGTAAGCAATGTTAATTAGGAGAGTTTGTAGTAAACCAGGAGCGACCTGTTGGGGAGGATTTATGGTTGATTTACCTTACAGGTCAAATAAATAATTGTTTACGATTTTCTCTCTTTGCTAAGCATTCCGATTGAAATTAATGACACAACAATCGAAACATTAGATCAAAAATGATTTTTGTCATATTTTTGGTCCCATGCTTCCATAGATATAAAAATGTAAATCCAATCCTGGAAAAAGGAAACAAAACCAAACAAAATGGAGCAAGATTACGATGACAAGCAGCAAAACTCGAAAATTCACTAATCCCAATTACGATGATGTTATTGTTCGGGAAGAGTACCGTTTATATCACCCTTAAACGAAATCCAAAACAAAACCAAAAAAGGTAAAGCATTGTTACGTTGACAAGCAGCAAAATTCGAATACTCACTGATCCCAATTACGATGATGTTATCGTTCGAGAAGAATAGCGTTTATACCACCCTTAAACAAAATATTTTCGAAAAAATGGTGACATTAAAATAAACATTAACCAACAGACCAACAGAACCAACTTTAAGAAAGCTTGTTGCGAATCAGGAGCTCCCTGTTAGGAATAATTTGGGTTCTAATTAATTCAAGTAAACAATAATTTTTTTCATTTTGCTACCTTTAATAGGCTTTTCAAATTTTTAATTAAAGGTAATGACATAATAACCAAAACACCTTATACACGAATTTTTATCAATTGATCACCACTAAACTTTAAAAGGTCCTCACAATTAATACTTTAGTATTTCAGCTCGTGAAAAGTCATCTTTGGCTGAAAATATGTGCTTAAGAAACTTGAGCTTTTTAACTTGTATTTCTGAAGCTTTAGCATTTCAAAGTGTATTTACAAACTCCCAAGTGTTCATAGAACTTTAGAAACTTTGATAACTTTTACAGTAGTACTTTACTCAACCCAAACTTTCAGAGAATTCAACGTTACGAGTTTGAGCACGATATAATTTTCAATGACTTACGAAACTATTTTTTGATATAAAAATTGTTGCTTCAGTAAAAAAGTAAAACAAACCAGGGGCGACCTGTTGGGGAGGATTTATGGTTGATTTGCCTTTTAGGTCGAATATTTTTTTTACGATTTTCTGCCTCTGCTAAGCCTTTTAATTAAAATTAGTGACACTATAATCGAAACATCAGATCAGATAGATTTTTATTATATTTTTGGTCCCATGCTTCCACAAATATCAAAATGTTAACCCAATCCTGGAAAAAAAAACAAAACCAAAAAAAGTAGAGCAAGATTACGATGACAAGCAGCAAGACTCGAATATTCACTGATTCCAATTACGATGATGTTATCGTTCGAGAAGAGTAGCGGTCATACCACCCTTAAACGAAATCTTTTTAAAACAACGATGAAATTGAAATAAACATTAACCAATAGACCAACAGAATCAACTACAAGAGAGCTTGCTGTGAATCAGGAGCTCCCTGTTAGGGGTAATTTAGGTTCTAATTAGTTTAAGTGAACAATATTTTTTTTTTCGTTTTGCTATCCCTAATAGGCTTTCCAAATTCCTAATTAAAGGTAATGACACAATAACCAAAACACCTTATATACGAATTTTCATCAATTGATCACCACTAAACTTTAAAAGGTCCTCACAATTAATACTTTAGTATTTCAGCTCATGAAAAGTCATCTTTGGCTGAAAATATGTGCTTAAAAAACTCGAGCCTTTTAACTTGTAATTCTGAAGCTTTAGCATTTGAAAGTGTATTTACAAACCCCCAAGTGTTCATAGAACTTTAGAAACTTTGATAACTTTTACAGTGGTACCCCACTCAACCCAAACTTTCAGAGAATTCAACGTTACGAGTTTGAGCACGATATAATTTTCAATGACTTACGAAACTATTTTTTGATATAAAAATTGGTGCCTTAGTAAAAAAGGAAAACAAACCAGGGGCGACCTGTTGGGAAGGATTTATGATTGATTTGCCTTTTAGGTCGAATATTTTTTTTACGATTTTCTGCCTCTGCTAAGCCTTTTGATTAAAATTAGTGACACTATAATCGAAATATCATATCAGAAAGATTTTTATTATATTTTTGGTCTCATGCTTCCATAATTATAAAAATGTTAACCCAATCCTGCAAAAAAAAAAACAAAAAAAGTAGAGCAAGATTACGATGACAAGCAGCAAAACTCGAAAATTCACTGATCCCAATTACGATGATGTTACTGTTCGAGAAGAGTACGGTTCATACTACCCTTAAACGAAATCTTTTCAAAACAACGATGAAATTGAAATAAACAGTAACCAACAGACCAACAGATCCAACTTTAATAAAGCTTGTTGCGAATCAGGTGCTCTCTGTTAGGAGTAATTTAGGTTTCAATTAATTTGAGTAAGCAATATATTTTTTTTCGTTCTGCTACCTTTACTTAGCTTTCCAAAGTCTTTTTTAAAGGTAATGACATGGTACCTAAAACACCCTATACACAAATTTTCATCAGTTGGTCAAATAATTTTTTACGATTTTTTGTCTTTGCTAAGCATTCCGATTAGAATTAATGACACAATAATCGAAACATTAGATCAAAAAGATTTTTATCATATTTTCGGTCCTATGCTTCCATAGATATAAAAATGTAAACCCAATCCTGGAAAAAGGAAACAAAACCAAAAAAAGTAAAGAAAGGTTACGATGACAAGCAGCAAATTTCGAATGTTCATTAATTGACCACAAAAATGTAATTTTCAATCATTTACGAAATTATTTGTTTATATAAAAGTTTTCGCTTCAGTAACTTAAACTTCTGTAATCTGTGGTTCAAAAAAATTTACTTTTGAAATTTTGTAGTATTTTCCAAAATATAATGTTTGCTTCAGTAACTTAAACTTCTGTAATTTATGGTTCAAAAAAATTTACTTTTGAAACTGTGTAGTATCTTCAAAATTCTGGTTAAGTTTCAGACGGAGAAGGTAACATTTTGGAAGAGTTTTGAGTTTAAAAGAACAACTTTCAGAAGCAGAGGCTTCAAAGGTAAAGCTTTACAGAAAGCGTCTGTGGCATACAAAAATTATTTATTTCTTCGATGGCAAGGTTACGATGACGAGCAGCAAAATTCGAATATTCACTGATCCCAATTACGATGATGTTATCGTTCAAGAAGAATACAATTTATACCACCCTTAAACGAAATCTTTTTAAAACAACGATGAAATTGAAATAAACATTAACCAACAGAACAACGGAACTAACTTTAAGAGAGCTTGTTGACAATCAGGAGCTTCCTGTTAGGGGTAATTTAGGTTTTAATTAGTTCGAGTAAGCAATAATTTTTTTTTGTTTTGCTACCTTTACTAAGCTTTCCAAATTCTTGATTAAAGGTAACGACATAATAACCAAAACATCCTATACACGAATTTTTATCAATTGATCACCACTAAACCTTAAAAAGTCCTCGGAATTAATACGTTAATATTTCAGCTCATGAAAAGTCATCTTTGGCTAAAAATATGTGCTTAAGAAACTCGAGCCTTTAAACTTGTAATTCTAAAACTTTAGCATTCCAAAGTGTATTTACAAACTCCCAAGCTTTCATAGAACTTTAGAAACTTTGATGACTTACAGTAGTACCCCACTCAACTCAAACATTTGGAGAATTCAACGTTACGATTTTGAGTAGGATATAATTTTCCATAACTTACGAAACTTTTTTTGTTATATAAAAAATGTTTGCTTTGGTAAAAAAGTAAATCAAACCAGGGGCGGCTTGTTAAGGAAGATCTATGGTTGATTTGCCATTTGGGTTAAATATTTTTTTACGATTTTCTGCCTCTGCCAAGCCTTCCGATTAATATTAATGACACAATAATCGGAACATCAAATCAAAAAGATTTTTATCATATGTTCGGTCACATGCTTCCATAAATAGAAAAAAGTAAACCCAGTTCTTGAAAAGGAAACAAAACCAAAAAAGGTAAAGCATTGTTACGTTGACAAGCAGCAAAATTCGAATATTCACTGATCCCAATTACGATGATGTTATCGTTCGAGAAGAATAGCGTTTATACCACCCTTAAATGAAATATTTTTATAAAAATGATGATAAAAAAAAAAGGTAAAGCATTGTTACGTTGACAAGCAGCAATATTCGAATACTCACTGATCCCAATCACGATGATGTTATCGTTCGAGAAGAATAGCGTTTATACCACCCTTAAACGAAATATTTTCGAAAAAATGATGACAATAAAATAAACATTAACCAACAGAACCAACTTTAAGAGAGCTTGCTGCGAATCAGGAGCTTCCTGTTAGGGGTAATTTAAGTTCTAATTAGTTTAAGTAAACAATAATTTTTTTTTCGTTTTGCTATCCATAATAGGCTTTCCAAATTCCTAACTAAAGGTAATGACACAATAACCAAAACACCTTATACACGAATTTTCATCAATTGATCACCACTAAACTTTAAAAGGTCCTCACAATTAATACTTTAGTATTTTAGCTCATAAAAAGTCATCTTTGGCTGAAAATATGTGCTTAAGAAACTCGAGCTTTTTAACTTGTAATTCTGAAGCTTTAGCATTTGAAAATGTATTTACAAACTCCCAAGTTTTCATAGAACTTTAGAAACTTTGATAACTTTTACAGTAGTACTTTACTCAACCCAAACCTTCAGAGAATTCAATGTTACGAGTTTGAGCACGATATAATTTTCAATGACTTACGAAACTATTTTTTGATATAAAAATTGTTGCTTCAGTAAAAAAGTAAAACAAACCAGGGGCGACCTGTTGGGGAGGATTTATGGTTGATTTGCCTTTTAGGTCGAATATTTTTTTACAATTTTCTGCCTCTGCTAAGCCTTTCAATTAAAATTAATGACACTATAATCGAAACATCAGATCAGAAAGATTTTTATTATATTTTTGGTCCCATGCTTCTATAAATATAAAAATGTAAACTCAATCCTGGAAAAAGGAAACAAAACCTATAGAAAAATAGAGCAAGATTACGATGACAAGCAGCAAAACTCGAAAATTCACTGATCCCAATTACGATGATGTTACTGTTCGAGAAGAGTACCCTTCTTAACACCCTTAAACGAAATCTTTTCAAAACAAGGATGAAATTGAAATAAACAGTAACCAACAGACCAACCGAACCAACTTTAAGAAAGCTTGTTGCGAATCAGGAGCTCCCTGTTAGGGGTTATTTAGGTTTCAATTAGTTTAAGTAAGCGTATTTTTTTTTCGCCTGCTACCTTTATTTAGCTTTTCAAATTTTTGTTTAAAGGTAATGACATGGTACCTTAAACACCCTATACACGAATTTTTATCAGTTAATCACCACTAAACTTTAAAAGGTCCTCGGAATTAATACTTTAGTATTTCAGCTCATGAAAGTCATCTTTGGCTAAAAATATGTGCTTAAGAAACTCGAGCTTTTTAATTTGGCATTTTAAAGCTTTAGCATTTTAAAGTGTATTTACAAACTGTCAAGCTTTCATAGAACTTTAGAAACTTTGATAACTTTTACACCACCCAACCCAAACCTTCAGAGAATTTAACGTTACGAGTTTGAGCACAAAAATTTAATTTTCAATCACTTACAAAACTGTTTTTTTATATAAAAATTTTTGCTTCAGTAACTTAAACTTCTGTAACCTATGGTTTAAAAAAATTTATTTTTAAAACTGTGTAGTATCTTTAAGACTCTGGTAAAGTTTCAAACCTAAAAAGTAACATTTTGGAAGAGTTTTGAGTTTAAAAGAAGCAAGGTTACGATGACAAGCAGCAAAATTTGAATATTCACTGATCCCAATTACGATGATGTTATCGTTCAAGAAGAATACCGTTTATACAACCCTTAAACAAAATCTTTTCAAAACAACGATGAAATTGAAATAAGCATTAACCAATAGACCAACAGAATCAACTTTAAGACAGCTTGTTGCTAATCAGGAGCTCCCTATTAGGGGTAATTTGGGTTCTAATTAGTTCGAGTAAGCATTAATTTATTTTCGTTATGCTACCTTTACTAAGCTTTCCAAATTCTTGATTAAAGGTAACGACATAATAACCAAAACATCCTATAGACGAATTTTTATCAATTAATCACCAAGAAGAATGCAACCTAGACTACAAATTCATGCAGCCCTTCAGGCGTGTATAGTGAATCATAGGTAGCTGAACTACCAACAGTTAAAACACTGCCACCTAGCAAAGAGGCTGTTCTCTAGGAGAGTTCCCAGAAGACAAGGATTCTATAATGCACAGACCAATAGGTTTGACGAGATCTAACAAAATCGAAACCGGTATTTGGTTTCCAAAATTTGAATATAACAAATGTTCAAACCTCTTGATTTATGCATTATAGAATTAATCACCATTAAACTTTAAAAGGTCCTCGGAATTAATATTTTAGTATTTCAGCTCAAGAAAAGTCATCTTTGGCTGAAAATATGTGCTTAAGAAACTTGAGCTTTTTAACTTGTAATTTTGATGCTTTAGCATTTTAAAGTGTATTTACAAATTGTAAAGCTTTCATAGAACTTTAAAAGCTTTGATGACTTTTACAGTAGTACCCCACCCAACCCAAACCTTCAGAGAATTCAACGTTACGAGTTTGACTACAAAAGTGTAATTTGAAATCACTTACGAAACTATTTTTTTTATATAAAGATTTTCGCTTCAGTAAAAAAGTAAAGCAAGATTACGATGATAAGCAGTAAATTTCAAATATTCACCGATCCCAATCACGATAATGTTATTGTTCGAGAAGAGTACTGTTCATACCACCCTTAAACAAAATCTTTTCAAAATGACCATGAAATTAATATGAACATCTCAAAGTGTTTTAACAAACTTTTAAGTTTTCATATAATTTTAGAAACTTTAATGACTTTTACAGTAGTACCGTACCCAACCCAAACCTTCAGAGAATTCAACGTTACGAGTTTGACTACAAAAATGTAATTTTTAATCACTTACGAAACTATTTTTTTATATAAAGATTTTTGCTTCAGTGAAAAAGTAAAGCAAGATTACGATGATCAGCAGTAAATTTCAAATATTCACCGATCCCAATCACGATGATGTTATTGTTCGAGAAGAGTACTGTTCATACCACCCTTAAACAAAATCTTTTCAAAATGACGAAGTTTTCATAGAATTTTAGAAACTTTAATGACTTTTACAGTAGTACCTTACCCAACCCAAACCTTCAGAGAATTCAACGTTACAAGTTTAAGCACGATATAACTTACAATGACTTACCAAATTATTTTTTTATATAAAAATGTTAGCTTTAGTAAAAAAATGAAGCAAGGTTACGATAATAAGCATTAAAATTTAAATATTCCCTGATCCCAATTACGATGATGTTATCGTTCGAGAAGAGTACCTATCATACCACCCTTAAACAAAATCTTTTTAAAACAACGATGAAATTAAAATAAACATTAACCAATATGATGCCCTAATTTCATTTTTCGAAGGTGCACTTCGCGTATAAGGCCACATTGATATAAGAAAACAGCAACGATCTTTCTTTTAGAAGCTTAGAAGCTTGAGCTTCGAAAATATGAGTTTGACAGACGTGAACTTTGGTGGTTTGGTCCTCAAAAAGTTCAGGTTTTGAAGAATAAGTTTTAGAAATTTCACTTTAACAAAACTGAGTTTTTGAAGCTTAAGTTTTCGAATTGTTGGCATTATTAGAACCCCAAACTTTAGAGACGTGGTCTTAAAAGATAGAAGTTTTTGAACTTGAGATTCAAAAACTTGGGCTTCAGAAGACTGAAATGTATGGACCTCCATAATAAAAGCTTGAGTTTTAAAATTTTGAAATTTGGAAAGCTAAGTTTTAGAAAGTTATATCGCGAAAGAAGTTAGTTTAGGTCAAAATGATTTTGTATCATTTCAAGTTAGAGAATTACATTAGGTTGAAAAAAATTACAAAAACGGGCGTCAGAGGGGTGGTAGAATTCTATTCAGATGAGCTCAGTTGCTTGCACTAGGATCTGCTCGGGAACTTTATTACATAACCTCTCTTATGTGGAGTTCCTTGACAAAATATTTATGCAATTACGTCTGGAAATGAACCATCAATTTTTCTTTCAAACAACTCGACTCAACAAGATAGAATTCGTCTTTCTAACGTTCTCAATTTCCTGGCAAAGAAATGACAAATGTTTAGCTTTCAGTCAGACATTTTTGCGCGCAGCCGGGAATAAATATTCAACGAATAAAATCAAAAGGGAGGATAATATGTTTGCATAGAAGAGAACTGCATTTATCTGGGGCAATTCTGGCAGAACAGAATAAACAAGTTACATATTTATGTCTCTCTAAACAAGTTGTTCGCAAGTGAGGGAAGATTGAGTGGCCCTTTTTGAATGCGCATAAACATGACTCGGATCATTTATTTTAAATCAGGTATCTGTATTCAGGGAAATGGCGAACGACGCCTCCTGCATTCGGAAATATCCGATGCAATTTCAGATAGAAGCGAACGCGACATCGGATTAGTAAATAATAAATCGGTTCTAGTTGAACGTTAATATTTCCTTAACGACGTTACGACTGGGGCGTGGAACGTTTACTGGATGTTTACTAGAGGTTATTAGGTAGATGCGCAGCTCCATAGGTTCGAGACGTCTAGCGAATGTTTACAAGTAATTAGTATCGTTGTATATTCGAGGTATAAAAAATCAAGAAAAGGGACCTTCTAGTATAGATCAATTACGATGAAGTTGGGAATTGCATCTGAATTGATTCATTTGCAAATTATACCAATACGTTTTTTGGTTAAATATAAATATTGTAAAAAACTGTGGTTACAAAATTTGTATTAGTGGTTGTGTAGTGTAAGGAACTCTCTAGAAACATTTCATAATGGGAAGCGGTCGCGAGAATGAATCATACGGCAGATAAGCGCTCCAGACGTTTCCACAAGCGATAAATTTTATCTGTACTGAGATCCGTTCTAAAAAACCGGAGCGGTATAAATACGGGGTCGTCTTTCCCTCATTTAGTTAGTCCTATAGTCAGATAGTTACGGTGCGTTTACACCAGACACTTTATTGCCTATATTTCTCTGTGACATAAAATATATTTACTCTCTGACACGTAAGTTTTGCTAATCTTTTGAGATAAGTGCGCTTGAAAATGCCAGTTCTGCTGGCGAAATACGTATCGCGTAATTATTTATTTAATTGCCGATGTGGTTCTTTGGACTCTGACGTAAGTGTCAACTATCCTGAGAGAAACTACCTCCTTCCAGCTGTGTAGATACGTCTCGGATAGCTTTCCTCAGGATAATTGATACTTATGTCATAGAAAAATATACTGTAATGGAAGGTAATTATAAAGTTTAGTATAGGAAATTTTCTAGAAGAATCTGATAAGGGAAAGCGGCCGCGATAATAAAGCAAACGGTAGATAAGCACACCAGACGTTTCCACAAACGATAAATCTTATCTGTACTGAGATCCGTTCTAAAAAACCGGAACATTATAAATACGCGGTCGTCTTTCCCTCATTTAGTTAGTCCTATAGTCAGATAGTTACGGTGCGTTTACACTAGACACTTTATTGCCTATATTTCTCTGTGACATAAAATATATTTACTCTCTGACACGTAAGTTTTGCTAATCTTTTGAGATTAGTGCGCTTGAAAATGCCAGTTCTGCTGGCGAAATACGTATCGCGTAATTATTGATTTAATTGCCGATGTGGTTCTTTGGACTCTGACGTAAGTGTCAACTATCCTGAGAGAAGCTACCTCCTTCCAGCTGTGTAGATACGTCTTGGATAGCTTTCCTCAGGATAATTGATACTTATGTCATAGAAAAATGTACTGTAATGGAAGGTAATTATAAAGTTTAGTATAGGAAATTTTCTAGAAGAATCTGATAAGGGAAAGCGGCCGCGATAATAAAGCAAACGGTAGATAAGCGCTCCAGACGTTTCCACAAACGATAAATCTTATCTGTACTGAGATCCGTTCTAAAAAAACGGAACCGGTATAAATACGCGGTTGTCTTTCCCTCATTTAGTTAGTCCTATAGTCAGATAGTTACGGTGCGTTTACACCAGACACTTTATTGCCTATATTTCTCTGTGACATAAAATATATTTACTCTCTGACACGTAAGTTTTGCTAATCTTTTGAGATTAGTGCTCTTGAAAATGCCAGTTCTGCTGGCGAAATACGTATCGCGTAATTATTTATTTAATTGCCGATGTGGTTCTTTGGACTCTGACGTAAGTGTCAACTATCCTGAGAGAAGCTACCTCCTTCCAGCTGTGTAGATACGTCTCGGATAGCTTTCCTCAGGATTATTGATACTTATGTCATAGAAAAATGTACTGTAACGGAAGGTAATTATAAAGTTTAGTATAGGAAATTTTCTAGAAGAATCTGATAAGGGAAAGCGGCCGCGATAATAAAGCAAACGGTAGATAAGCGCTCCAGACGTTTCCACAAACGATAAATCTTATCTGTACTGAGATCCGTTCTAGAAAACCGGAACGGTATAAATACGGGGTCGTCTTTCCCTCATTTAGTTAGTCCTATAGTCAGATAGTTACGGTGCGTTTACACCAGACACTTTATTGCCTATATTTCTCTGTGACATAAAATATATTTACTCTCTGACACGTAAGTTTTGCTAATCTTTTGAGATTAGTGCGCTTGAAAATGCCAGTTCTGCTGGCGAAATACGTATCGCGTAATTATTTATTTAATTGCCGATGTGGTTCTTTGGACTCTGACGTAAGTGTCAACTTTCCTGAGAGAAGCTACCTCCTTCCAGCTGTGTAGATACGTCTCGGATAGCTTTCCTCAGGATAATTGATACTTATGTCAAAGAAAAATGTACTGTAATGGAAGGTAATTATAAAGTTTAGTATAGGAAATTTTCTAGAAGAATCTGATAAGGGAAAGCGGCCGCGATAATAAAGCAAACGGTAGATAAGCGCTCCAGACGTTTCCACAAACCATAAATCTTATCTGTACTGAGATCCGTTCTAGAAAACCGGAACGGTATAAATACGCGGTCGTCTTTCCCTCATTTAGTTAGTCCTATAGTCAGATAGTTACGGTGCGTTTACACCAGACACTTTATTGCCTATATTTCTCTGTGACATAAAATATATTTACTCTCTGACACGTAAGTTTTGCTAATCTTTTGAGATTAGTGCGCTTGAAAATGCCAGTTCTGCTGGCGAAATACGTATCGCGTAATTATTTATTTAATTGCCGATGTGGTTCTTTGGACTCTGACGTAAGTGTCAACTATCCTGAGAGAAGCTACCTCCTTCCAGCTGTGTAGATACGTCTCGGACAGCTTTCCTCAGGATAATTGATACTTATGTCATAGAAAAATGTACTGTAATGGAAGGTAATTATAAAGTTTAGTATAGGAAATTTTCTAGAAGAATCTGATAAGGGAAAGCGGTGGCGATAATGGAGCAAACGGCATATAGGCGTTTCAGAAATTTCGACAAAGGATTCTTTCAGAACCCGGGACGAGATCTATATACTATAGGTGGTCCGGTTGGCTTTTTCTCAGTCAGGCAGTCAGTCATTGTAGTTAATTAGTGAGTTAGTAGTTATAAGTCAATAAATGAGTTACTTATTTAGTTGTAGTGTTCCGAATTAGTTTGGAAATAAAGTGTGTATAATTCAACAAGTGTTAATAATCATTCAAACCGATAGTTCGCAACAGTAAGGAATACGGTGTCTAATCTAAACGCACCCTTAGATAGTCTGCTAGTTGAGTGTTACGAAATAAGTTTGAAATAAAGTGGTTACAATTCACGAAGTTTTAATTTTCGAACCAATAACACGCAACAGTTGTACCAATCAACAATGTTTGAATTGTCTAATTGGTAACGCAATATCAACAACACGACTTCTGGATTCGTTTTAGGCCAACACTTAGGCCACCTTTCCGGGCCCATTGTGCACGACTTCTATAAAGTGATGATAAAGTATTGAATCTAGATTGGAACTTCACTAAAAATATTTTATTTCGTCGGCAAGTTACCTAATTTGTATTTCGTCAGCTGGATTCGCATTAAGAAACATATTAGCTTCATTAATTGAACCTTCAGGAATTTAACGTTACTTAATTAATTGAACTAATACAAATTCTAGGAAATCTGACCTCTTAACTAGTTTTACATAAGAGAATTAATCGCTTGCTTCAACGCGATTCACTCCCTGGAACTACTCGAAGGGCGGGAATAATAAAAAAAGTTTTTTGTCGCAACGAGGCGAATTTGACAAATCCCCCGGGGGTTGTAAGCCAGGAAGACTTCTTAACGTCCCTATATTCATGTACAGTGGGAAAATAACTTGAGTCGATGTCAAGTGCCGCAATAAAAGCAATAAAGGGCGTTTATTTCAACTATTGTCGCTCAAGCGTCCTTCCAGGACTTAATAAAATTTCCCTTTTACGTCCAAGCTTAACTGCAGAAGCGAATTACTCCATTGTTTAGAGTAATATCCAAACGATCTTTAAATGACTCAATAGTAGCTGTTTACGGCGCGTTAAACCGGCGCATCCGCCATTTTCGACCGCTGAAATTCTGGGATTTGTTTATTCAAGTTCAATCTACTTGTAGAGGGGAACGCCTGCTTTAGAGCATCGCGAGTAGTATGCAAAAAGAACTTTGTTTGATATCGCTGCCATTTTACTCTTAAATTTAAAACATTACCGTCAAAAAGTGTATCCGAAATTTCGACGTTTTTGTCGAAATTACTACGAAATTTCGACGCTTTTTTCGAAATGACTGTAAAACCTCGACGCTTTTATCGAAATCACTTCGAAATTTCGACGCTTTTTTCGAAATGACTGTAAAACCTCGACGCTTTTATCGAAATGACTTCGAAATTTCGACCCTTTTCTCGAAATGACTCCGAAATTTCGACCCTTTTCTCGAAATGACTACGAAATTTCGACGCTTTTTTCGAAATGACTCTGAAACCTCGACGCTTTTATCGAAATGACTCCGAAATTTCGACCCTTTTCTCGAAATGACTACGAAATTTCGACGCTTTTTTCGAAATGACTCTGAAACCTCGACGCTTTTATCGAAGTGAGTCCGAAATTTCGACCCTTTTTGTTCGAAATGACTTCGAAATTTCGACGCTTTTTTCGAAATGACTCTGAAACCTCGACGCTTTTATCGAAATGACTTCGAAATTTCGACGCTTTTTTCGAAATGACTGTAAAACCTCGACGCTTTTCTCGAAATGGCTACGAAATTTCGACGCTTTTTTCGAAATGACTCTGAAACCTCGACGCTTTTATCGAAATGACTCCGAAATTTCGACCCTTTTTGTTCGAAATGACTTCGAAATTTCGACGCTTTTTTCGAAATGACTCTGAAACCTCGACGCTTTTCTCGAAATGACTACGAAATTTCGACGCTTTTTTCGAAATGACTCTAAAACCTCGACGCTTTTATCGAAATGACTCCGAAATTTCGACCCTTTTTGTTCGAAATGACTTCGAAATTTCGACGCTTTTCTCGAAATGACTGTAAAACCTCGACGCTTTTATCGAAATGACTTCGAAATTTCGACCCTTTTCTCGAAATGACTTCGAAATTTCGACGCTTTTTTCGAAATGACTCTGAAACCTCGACGCTTTTATCGAAATGACTCCGAAATTTCGACCCTTTTTGTTCGAAATGACTTCGAAATTTCGACGCTTTTTTCGAAATGACTCTGAAACCTCGACGCTTTTATCGAAATGACTTCGAAATTTCGACGCTTTTTTCGAAATGACTGTAAAACCTCGACGCTTTTCTCGAAATGGCTACGAAATTTCGACGCTTTTTTCGAAATGACTCTGAAACCTCGACGCTTTTATCGAAATGACTCCGAAATTTCGACCCTTTTTGTTCGAAATGACTTCGAAATTTCGACGCTTTTTTCGAAATGACTCTGAAACCTCGACGCTTTTTTCGAAATGACTACGAAATTTCGACGCTTTTTTCGAAATGACTCTGAAACCTCGACGCTTTTATCGAAGTGACTCCGAAATTTCGACCCTTTTTGTTCGAAATGACTTCAAAATTTCGACGCTTTTTTCGAAATGACTGTAAAACCTCGACGCTTTTATCGAAATGACTTCGAAATTTCGACCCTTTTCTCGAAATGACTCCGAAATTTCGACCCTTTTTGTTCGAAATGACTTCGAAATTTCGACGCTTTTTTCGAAATGACTCTGAAACCTCGACGCTTTTATCGAAATGACTCCGAAATTTCGACCCTTTTTGTTCGAAATGACTTCGAAATTTCGACGCTTTTCTCGAAATGACTGTAAAACCTCGACGCTTTTATCGAAATGACTTCGAAATTTCGACCCTTTTCTCGAAATGACTTCGAAATTTCGACGCTTTTCTCAAAATGACTGTAAAACCTCGACGCTTTTATCGAAATGACTCCGAAATTTCGACCCTTTTTGTTCGAAATGACTTCGAAATTTCGACGCTTTTTTCGAAATGACTCTGAAACCTCGACGCTTTTATCGAAATAACTCCGAAATTTCGACCCTTTTTGTTCGAAATGACTTCGAAATTTCGACGCTTTTCTCGAAATGACCAAGTCCAAAATTTTATTAAAAAAATCTGAAGCTCTATAGGATAACAAAAAATTCGAAATTTAGGAAGTCTTGAAACTTTTGTTCGAGTTACAGCCTTTCGAAAATCGCTTAAAAATTTGGTTTCCTGTGGGTTATAAAATGGTGGATGCGCCGGGTCGCGTTGCGATCAGCCGCAGATTGCGCCGCATCGGAGCAAATTTCGAAGCAAGACCGCCCGGATATCAAATTAATCAACGGAAAAACCCAAAGGAGAATTCCCCTTTGTGCTCGCGAAGTCAATTATCACAAATAGAAACCGAATTACGTCGTATAATGCAATGAATCAAGGGAATGTATTAACATTTATCTGCCGCCCGTAGAACCTTACTTTAAGCGAAGGGAATCAAAGGAGAACACTAATAACGCATAAAACGGTTACCGGAATCGACGGCTCGGAAACGAACATTTCGATCAGAATTTAAATAAATTGACTATAATTGGTTAATTACCGACCCTTTGCCGTTCCATTTTCTGCGAATCTGCTCGTTTCTTTTGTTCTCGAGACAGGATCGATTTTGCCGTCAAGTGTTACGATTTCCTGCCAACGATTTGGTCTCCTGTTTCGTTCAGCGTTTTTACCGGTCAAGCAATTTTTTGGAATCTCGAAGTTGTATGAAGCTCAAAAGTAGCGTTCCATTTTCTGCGACTCTGCTCGTTTCTGTTGTTCTCGAGACAGGATCGATTTTGCCGTCAAGTGTTACGATTTCCTGCCAACGATTTGGTCTCCTGTTTCGTTCAGCGTTTCAACCGGTCAAGCAGTTTTTTGGAATCTCGAATTTGTGTGAAGCTCAAAAGTAGAGTTCCATTTTCTGCGACTCTGCTCGTTTCTGTTGGTCTCGAGACAGGATCGATTTTGCCGTCAAGTGTTACGATTTCCTGCCAACGATTTGGTCTCCTGTTTTTCAGCGTTTTTACTGGTCAAGCAATTTTTTGGAATCTCTAAGTTGTGTGCAGCGAATCTCCGTCAGTGGCCCAGCGTCGCAATAAATTATTTTAAGTTACCCCCTTGGGAGGTTTTAATCGTGACAGTCGAAGAAAATTTCGTCAAATTTGAATCTCCCTTGATTTGATTTAGTATCGAGCGTAATCCATTTAAGTATTTGATGCTATAACGAGCTGTAAATCCCAGTTGATTCGTAATAACGGTTGACAAGGTAACGGCCTGTACTATCGCAGCGCCATTAAAAAGTTTGAGGAATCCACTATCTTGCCATAAAAGTTTTATTAGCCGTTGCTGTATTGACTACGAATCGGGAAACCTCAGCGCAGTGATACCACGAAATATCAAAGCGTTTCCTAATTTTTTTCAAAATGTATACGACGGTAGCAAGCAACGTTTGTGTTAGATTCGATGACGTAGTCAATCAAGCGCGTGGCTGCAGTCATCAGGTCATAGGTTCGATTCCCGTGTCTAGCTGTGAAGCAGTATTTAGTTAAAAATCAACATTTTCATAAAATTTGGAAAACCGATTTAATATCTACTTAAGCTTGAAATGACTGAGACCATATTGTAACAAAATGTAATTATAGAATTTAGTAGCGAGGAATTTTTCTAGAAAAATTTCAAAAGGGAGAGTGGCCGCGATAATGAAGCAAATCACAGATAACCGCTCCCAAAATTTCCGCCAGCGATAAGCTTTATTTGTATGGATTTAGTCTAGAAAATCGGAAAGGTATATAAACACGGTCGGCTTGCCCTCATTTTTGTGAATAAGTTAGCTAATTAAACAGCAGTGGCCAGCATAGGCACTGTGGAACTGCAGCACCCCCAGTTTCGCTTACGAGTTTTTTTTTCAAAATTTTCTGAACACTTTTCATTGCACAATTTTATGTAAAAATTATGTAATTATGTAAAATTTTCTCTGATTCCTTTTTTTAGAAAATTTAGGTTTCGTTCACAAGGTTACGACATTTAAAAACGTATTTTATTTTTAACTTTGATCAAAATCAGATTTTCAAAAACTAGTTTTTGAAAATGTGATTTTGAACTTTTTTAATAACTTTTCTACAAGACTTCATTAAGTCTCCAGGTATATAAAAGATTGAATTTTGAGATTAACCCCAAATTTTTTAAAAAGTTGAATTTTGAGAAAAATAACGAAACTTCGAAAAAAATACGAATTTTAAGGAAAAAGTTGAGAATTTCACACAAGAAGTTATCTCTTGAAAAAAAATCGTTTATTAAAAGACGAATCTTGAAAAAAAATCGAAATTTTGAAAAAAAGGCGAATTTCGAGGGAAAAAATATCAGATTTCCAGGAATAGAAAAGATTGGATTTTGAGATTAACCCGAAATTCCTTAAAATGTCGAATTTTGAGAAAAATATCGAAACTTGGAAAAAATTTTAAGGAAACAGTGGATGAGAGTTTCAGAACCATAAAGTATTTGATGAGATAAAGTCGAAATTTCGAAAAAGACACGCATTGTGTCAAAAATGGCGAACTTTTGAGACGTGTTTCCAGGAAAAAGTCAAAATTTGCAAAAAAACGAATTTTTGAAAAAAAATATTCTAAATATCCAAAAATTGAAACACAAAACTTGTCCCCTGAAACCAAGAAAAATTAAAAAACACAACAAAGGTTGCTCTAACGTGTTTCGACAGCCAAGCTGTCATCTTCAGAGAGAAACATAAATATCCAGATAAAGATCAAAATGTTGAGATAGAGATCACAATTTCGAGCAAAAGGCAGATTTTAATAAACTAGTCAAAATTTCTGAAAAGTTAGATTCTAAAAGTAGGAAGTTTTCAAAAAAAAACTCAACGTTAGGAAAAATAACGTAATTTTGAAAAGAAGGCGAAATTTCCAGCAAACAGTTTTCAAGAAGTCAAATTTTGAAACATAAGTGGAATTTAGCGAATAAAATCGAAATTAAAAAAAAACAATTTTCGAAAAAAAAAGTTTAATTTTCAAGAAAAAGACGAATTTCGACGAAAACCAATTTTCAGAACTTCACACAGGAAGTCGAACTTTGATAAAACAGGAAATTTTTGAAAAATAGGCGTTTATGAAATCGAAATTTTGAAATTTTAGGAACTAAGCTTAGATTATTAAAAACATAAAGGATCATGTTTTTTTTTTCAATTTGTTTAACATTTCTTCGGCCCAGTTTGGAAATATTTAAATTTTTATGGGTTGTTGACAATTTTATAAACCATAAAAATTTAAATATTTTCAAACTGGGCCGAAGAAATGTTAAACAAATTGAAAAAAAAAAGAAAAAAATAGAAATTTTTGTTAATAATTTTTTTTAATTTGAGTGTTATTTCGAAATTTTTCTCAAAGAAATGTAAATTTAAATAGAAAAAACATTACCACTTTTAAAAAGTAAAGCTAAAGTTATCAGAAAAGTCGAATTTTCAAAAAAAAGTCAAATCTTAAAAAATTTTGAAATTTTCAATAAAAGTCAAAAAAATATAAGAATTTCAATTTTTAAAATAGTCGACATTTTCGATAATTTTGGGAATGTTAATGAAAGACGAATTTTTGGAAAAATATCAACATTTAAAATAATTTGCAGATTTTTTAATTAAATTTTCAAAGAAGCTGAATTTTTTGAATATTGTAGAAAACTCAAAATTATCGAAATATTCGTAATTATCAAAAAAGTTGAAATTTTAAAAAGCTAAAATTTTGAAAAAAGTGGAAATTTTCATTAGCTCAATTTTGAAAAGAATTTTTTCTTTTAAGGTGAAGATTTAACAGGAAATGTTTAAAAAATGTATAAATAAAATTTTAAAAAAGTTTGAACTTTTCAAAAAAAAGTCAAGAGTCAAAATTTTGAAAAAAAAGTCGAAGTTTTAAAAAAAAGTCGAAGTTTTGAAATAAAGTCGAAGTTTTGAAATAATTTCGAAATTTTACGAAATATTAGTCGAAAATTTCAATAAAAGGTTTTAAGAAATGTCTGACTTAAAAAAAAATCTCAATTTTTGAATAAAGGGTCGACAGTTTGCAAAAAATGTCAAAATTTTGAAAATAATTAGAATTAACAAAATAGTCAAAATAGAAAAAAGTTTTCCAAATATTTTAAATTTTGGAAAATGACCAAAATTTTCGAAAAGTAGCGTTTTGAAATGTCGAAATTTTTATTAGAAAATTTAAACATTTTAAAACGCTAAACATTGTCGCAGCACCTCCATTAGTTGTGGCTGCGAGCCGCCACTGTTAAACAGTGTTAGTTAGTTGGTCAGTTTAGTAAGTTAATTATAGTGTTCCGGAATCAGTTTGAAAATAAAGTGGTTACAATTCACAAAGTATTAATCATTCGGACTAATAACGCACAACAGTATTTCAGTAATGAACATTAATTTTGTCGATGCAACATTATTTAAATTTTTACAATTTCTGTTTCAGTTGTTGTTAGATCAGTTGATTATTTTCGTGCACTTTTTATTTCGTTAATTGTTTTTGAATTTCTACTTTATATTTCATCATATTGACTGATTAAGAAAACTAAAAATATAAAATAGATCCAATTATTTTCATATTAGTTTCAATAAAATGTAAATTCAAAGAAATATTCCATATTCGATAAAGTGTAACATTAATTAGGGATATTCTCTCGCTGATCTGCCTTCTCTTTGTACCTGGAGACGTGATATAAGCGTCTGTTGACCTATGACGTTGAAAACATTATGCCTAGTACACGCTCGCAACAATATTGTGGAACTTGTGTCTATAGACAAAGTTCTGCGATTGTATATAAACAAATGGGAAACAAATCACTTATTCCACAAAACTCTCCACGAACAAGCAGCAGTTCACTTGATACGATGTCTGGGGGACCGAATTTCGCCTGATAAAGTCCCTAAACCATTTTAAGATTTGCTCGAGACTATCTACGAACAAAATCCTTAATTTTTCTGTAAACAGTGAAGCGATTTTGTCTACGAGTGTGTACTATCCTTTAAGAGAGCGTGTTGCGAATCAGGAGCTCCCTGTTGGGGGTAATTTAGGTTTTAATTAGTTCGAGTAAGCTATTTTTTTTCGTTCCTCTACCGTTAGTAAGCTTTTTAAACTTTTGATTAAAAGTAATGACATAATAACTAAAAATTAAAAGTAGTAACATAATAACATTCATTCTACATGGTAGACCCTTATTGACCGGAAATATTATGTTTTTTTAATTTATTTAACATTTCTTCGGCCCAGTTTGGAAATATTTAAATTTTTCTCGTTTGTTGACAATTTTCTAAACAGTTTTTGAAATGTGACGTTTTAAATAAATTTAAATATCACGTAGTCACATTTCAAAAACTGTTTAGAAAATTGTCAACAAACCAGAAAAATTTAAATATTTCCAAACTGGGCCAAAGAAATGTTAAATAAATTGAAAAAAACATAACATTCTATACACGAATTTTCATCAATTAATCACCACTAAGCTTTAAAAGGTCCCCGGGGCCCGTCACTGACTAAGCAATATCAACAATCGCGTTAAAATCCTAGTTTTCGAATTGCCTGCTATTGCATGCACAAAACAATGAAACCTCCCGAAAGACGCCCTCGTATCAAACCCAAACAATCGCAAGATATGAAAATTATTCAGTCGGGAGCACTGGACACAATGAAACATTAATTTCCGTCCCTTTAACAATTCATTTATGAGCTTCGACGACTGCGGTAATGAAAAGTTGAAACTTTGGCGAAGTGATAGGGAAACGGGGGGGACAGGATCGTGAAATTAACCTGCTTACCGAATGGGCGAACTTTTGACGAACAGGTTGCCCCTTTTTAATTTGATACCGTTTAAAAGTTTCAACAAGCGCCCAGGTTGATATTATGGCTTTGCATGTCCAATAAATTGCTACCTATTAAGAGCTTGCTTGGAGGTTTTATAATATGTTAATAACTTGGGCGTTTCGCAATATTGCAAAAAATTTTATAACAGAACAATCTTCTGTAGATTCTGTGACTAAAAATGTTTAAAAATTTTTTTACAAACCTGACACTTTAAATAGTTCAGCTTTTTGAACAATAAAATATTCTGTCTGGCCCGAAAATTAGACTATTCACTGCAACAATTATGAGCACAGTTTTAGGTATTTCAAGAAAAGACATCTTTGACTGTAAATATGTGCTTAAGAAACGTAAATACGAAAATTATTCATTTCTTCGATCGCAAGGTTGCGATAACAAACAGCAAAATTTGAATATTTACTGATCCCAATTACGATGATATTATCGTTCGAGAAGAATACCGTTCATACCACCCATAAACGAAATCTTTTTAGAACGACCATGAAGTTGAAATGAATATTACAAAGTGTATTAACAGACTCCAAAGCTTTAATGGAACCTTGGAAACTTTGATGACTTTTAGAGTAGTACCCCACCTAACCCAAACCTTCAGAGAATTTAACGTTACGAGTTTAAGCACAGAAATATAATTTTCAATGACTTACGAACCTATTTTTTATACAAAAATTTTCGCTTCAGTAACAAAGTAAAGCAAGGTTACGATAATAAGCGATAAAATTTGAATATTTACTGATCCCAATTACGATGATGTTATCGTTTAAGAAGAGTACCATTCTATCACTCTTAAACGAAATCTTTTTAAATCAACGATGAAATTGAAATAAATATTAACCAATAGGATGCCCCAATTTCGTTTTTCGAAGGTGCACTTTGCATAAAAAGCCACATTGATATAAAAAAAATAGCAACGATCTCTCTTTTAGAAGCTTAGAAGCTTGAGCTTCGAAAATATGAGTTTTACAGACGTGCACTTTGGTAGTTTGGTCTTCAAAAATTTCAGATTTTGAAAAATAAATTTCAGAAATTTTACTTCAACAAAACTGAATTTTTAAAGCCTGAGTTTCAAAATTGTTGGCTTTATTAGAACCCCAAACTTTAAAGACGTTGTCTTAAAATATAGAAGTTTTTGAACTTAAGATTCAAAAACTTGGGCTTCAGAAGACTGAAATGTATGGACCTTCTATTTAAAAGGTGAAGCTTTCAAATTTTTTTTATATAAAAAAAATTGCGCTTCAGTAACTTAAACTTTTGTAACCTACGATTCAAAAAATTTACTTCTGAAATTTTGTAGTATCCTTAAAACTCTGGTTGAGGTTTAAACGTTGAAGGTAACATTTTGAAAGAGTTTTGAGTTTAAAAGAACAACTTTCAAAAGCGGAGGCTTCAAAGGTTTACAGAAAACGACTGTGGCATACGAAAATTATATATATCTTCGATCGCAAGATAACAATGGCAAACAGCAAAATTCGAATATTTACTGATCCCAATTACGATGATATTATTGTTTGAGAAGAATATCGTTCATACCACCCTCTAACGAAATCTTTCCAAAACGACCATAAAATTGAAGTGACCATGTCAAAGTGTATTAACAAACTCCCAAGCTTTTATAGAACTTTAAAAACTTTGATGACTTTTACAGTAGTACCCCACCCAACTCAAACCTTCAGAGAATTCAACGTTACGATTTTGGGCACGATATAACTTTCAATGACTTACGGAACTATTTTTTTATATACAAATTTTCGCTTCAGTAAAAAAGTAAAGCAAGGTTACGATAATAAGCGGTAAAATTCGAAGATTTACTGATCCCAATTACGATGATGTTATTGTTCAAGAAGAGTACCGTTTATATCACCCTTAAACAAAATCTTTTCAAAGCAATGATGAAATTTAAAGAAACATTAATTAACAGACCAAAAGAACCAACTTTAAGAGCTTGTTGCGAATCAGGAGCTCCCTGATGGGGGTAATTTGGGTTCTAGTTAGTTCGAGTAAGCAATTTTTTTTTTTCGTTTTGCTTCCTTCACGAAGCTTTTCAAATTGTTTATTACAAATAACGACATAGTAACCAAAACACCTTGTACACGATTTTTTATCAATTGATCACCACTAAACCTTAAAAAGTCCTCGGAATTAATACTTTAGTATTTCAGCTCAAGAAAATTCATCTTTGGCTAAAAATATGTGCTTAAGAAACTCAAGCTTTTTAACTTGTAATTCTGAAGCTTTAGCATTTCACAGTGTATTTACAAACTCTCAAGTTTTTATAGAACTTTAGAAACTTTGATGACTTTTACAGTAATACCCCACCCAACCCAAACCTTCAGAAAATTTAACGTTACGAGTTTGAGCACGATATAACTTTCAGTGACTTACGAAACTATTTTTTTATACAAAAATGTTCGCTTTAGTAAAAAAGTAAAGCAAGGTTACGACGATAAGCCACAAAATTCGAATATTCATCGATCCCAATTACGATGATGTTATCGTTCGAGAAGAATACCGTTCATATCGTTTGTAAACGAAATCTTTTCAAAACGACGATAAAATTAAAATGAAAATTAACCAACAAGATGCCCTAATTTCGTTTTTCGAAGGTGCTCTTCGCATAGAAAGTGACATTGATATAAAAAATAGCAATAATGTGTCCCTTTAAGAAGCTTGAGCTTCGAAAATATAAGTATTACAGACGTGAACTTTAGTAGTTTGGTCCTCAAAAATTTCAGATTTTGAAGAATAAATTTTAGAGATTTCAACTTTGCAAAACTGAGTTTTTGAAGCTTGAGTTTTAAAATTGTTGAATTTATTAGAGACTTGGCCTTAAGAGGTAGAAGTTTTCGAACTTGAAGATTCACAAATTTAGATTTCAGAAGACTGAAATACATGGACCCCCATAGATTTGCCTGTCAAAAGCTTGAGCTTTAAAATCTTGAATTCTGGAACCTTGAGCTTTAAATCTTAAAATCTAGAAAATTGAATTCCAGAAAGTTATATTGCGAAGATTCAAACACTTTAGCTTAAGAAATTGGAAGTTTAACAAGTCTGATCTTTAGAAGCTTGAGCGTCAAATTCTTGACAACAAGAGTTAAATTTTAGAAGTTTGATCTTCACAAATTTAAGCGTCAGAATGTCAAATTTCAGAATTTTGATTTTTATCATAAGCATATACCTTAGAGACCTAGGAAGCTTTAGATCAAGAGATTTGTAAGTTGCTATTAAAGAAGATTAAAGTGCAGAAGATAGACTTTCACAAATTTGTATTTGGGCATTTTGAGCTTGAAAATCTTAAGCCCTAAGAGTTTCAGAAATTTGCATCGCGGAAACTTAAGCTTCAGAAGCTTTATCTTCAAAAGTTGGAACTTTGTTCTACCTTTACTTACTTTTGCCTTTAAAAGTCTTAGCTTCAGTTAACTTAAGCTTTAAAAGACTTAGTGAGGATCCACTTTGAAGGATTTCTGGCCTGGTGCAGCCAGCGTGAGTTTGTCAGCATGCCAGTTCCATAACAAAATTAGGTGGCTAAGGATGCCTCAATCACAAAAATGGGCAATGGGCTCAAACAAGGTGGCCTAAGGGCTGGCCTACAATTTTTTGGCAACCCACCCCAAATCCATAATCCAGAGACTGAGTTCCAAACGTTTGACGTTTAAGAAATTGGAACTTAAAAAGTCTAAAATTTAGAAATCTTTGCTTGAGAACCTTAAGCTTTAGAAAATTATAAAGCAGAGTTTTGAGCTCCATCAGAAGCATAAATTTTAGAAGCGTAGACCTAAGCGAGGCGCTAGCTTTATATGAGATTCGTAAATTTGTGCTACAAGAGATTGAACTTCATAAGGTGGACTTTTAAAATTTTTATATCAGAAGCTTCAATTTTAAAGCTTGAGTTTCAGAACTGCTTTAAAATTTGGGCTCTAAAATTGCTTTAATATCTGGGCTCTAAAATTGCTTCAATATTTGGGCTCTAAAATTGCTTTAATAGTTAAGCTCCAAAATTTTGCGCTTCAGAAATTTATATTACAAAAACTAGTGTTTTAAACACTTTAGCTTTGGAAATCGAAGGTTAGCAAATTTTTGGAAATCTGAGCTTTAGAATGTTGAGCAGAAATTTGATGATTGCAAATTGGAATTTTAGAAGCTCAAGTTTTACAATTTTGAGCTCTATTAAAAGCATGAACTTTCGTATCCTTAGAAAACGTTTAGAACTTGGAAGTTCATAAATTCGTGCTTTAAAAACTGAACTACAAAAATAAACATTGAAAAGGTGAATTTCAAAAGATTGAGTTTTTAAATTTTTATCTCCCAGAATTTCAATTCCAGAAGTTTGTGTCTCGAAAACTTTTAAGCAGAAATTTGATGATCGCAAATTGGAATTTTAGAAGCTCAAGTTTGACAATTTTGAGCTCTATTAAAAGCATGAACTTTCGTATCCTTAGAAAACGTTTAGAACTTGGAAGTTCATAAATTCGTGCTTTAAAAACTGAACTACAAAAATAAACCTTGAAAAGGTGAATTTCAAAAGATTGAGTTTTTAAATTCTTATCTTCCAGAATTTTAATTCCAGAAGTTTGTGTCTCGAAACTTCTACTTTAGGTGGAACGGATTAGTCCTTGATTATCCTATAGTTGTCTTATCAAAAATTAAAATATAAATCTTATCTCCTGAAACCAAGAAAGATTAAAAAACGCAACAGATGTTGCTCTCAGTATCTTTCTGACGATGATAGCTTGGCTACCAAACGCGTTAGAGCAACATCTGTTGTGTTTTTTAATCCTTTTTGATTTCAGAGAACAATATTTGTATTTCAACTTCTATTTTGGACATTCAATCTTCAGAAATTTAAACTTGAAGCCTGTCGAGCTCAAGCCTAACAAGTTTGATCCTTAGCAGTCAAAGTTTTGAAGTTTGGGCTTTCGAAGAGCAAACTTCAATGACCAACCTCAAAAACTCAAGGTTTAGAAACTTGAGTTTCAGAATTTTGAGCTTTATTAGAATCATAAATTTTGAAGGAGTGGCAAACTTTAGAACTTAAAGGTTCATTAATTTGTGCTTTAGAAAACTAAACTACAAAAAATAAACCTTGCAAAATTCAATTTCAAAAGCTTGAGTTTTCAAATTTTGATCTCTAGAATTTTGAGTTTCAGAAATTTGCGCTTCAAAGTTTTCTACTTTAAACACTTAATTTTCATAAATTTAAACTTTAGCCTTAGAAATTCAAGCTTAACAAGTTTGATCCTCAGTAGACGAAGTTTTGACTTTTGAGTATTCGAAGAGTAAATTTTTAAAAATGGGCCTTCAAATATTTGAATTTCCAAAGCTTGAGTTTCAGGATTTTGAGCTTTATCAGAATTATAAGTTTTGAAGGAGTGACAAACCTTAGAACTTAAAAGTTCATTAATTTGTGCTTTAGAAAACTGAACTACAAAAAATAAACCATGCAAAATTCAGTTTTAAAAGCTTGAATTTTTTGATCTATATAATATATAATTTTGATCTATAGAATTTTGACTTCCTGAAGTTTGTGCTTCAAAATGTTCTACTTTAAACACTTAATCTTCAGAAATTTAAACTGTAGCCTCAGGAATTCAAGCTTAACACGTTTGATGCTTAATAGACGGAGTTTAAGCTTTTGAGTATTTGAAGAGTAAATTTCAAAAAATGGGCCTTCAAGTATTTGAGTTTCCAAAGCTTGAGTTTCAGAATTTTGAGCTTTATCAGAATCATAAGTTTTGAAGGAGTGACAAACTTTAAAACTTAAAGGTTCATTAATTTGTGCTTTAGAACACTGAACAACAAAAAATACACCTCACAAAATTTAATTTTTAAAGCTTGAGTTTTCAAATTTTGATCTCTAGAATTTTAAGTTTCTAAAGTTTGTGCTTCAAAATGTTCTACTTTAAACACTTAATCTTCAGAAATTTAAACTTTAGCCTCAGAAATTCAACCTTTAGACGCTTGATTTTCAATAGACGTAATTTGGACTTTTGAGTATTCAAAGTGTAAATTTTAAAAAATGGGCCTTCAAATATTTGAGTTTCTAAAGCTTGAGTTTCAGGATTTTGAGCTTTATCAGAATCATGAGTTTTGAAGAAGTGGCAAACTTAAGAACTTAAAGGTTCATTAATCTGTACTTTAGAAAACTAAACTACAAAAAATAAACTTTGCAAAATTCAATTTTTAAAGCTTAAGTTTTCAAATTTTGATCTCTAGAATTTTAAGTTCCTAAAGTTTCTGCTTCAAAATGTACTACTTTAAACACTTAGCCTTCAGAAATTTAAACTTTAGCCTCAGAAATTCAAGCTTAACACGTGTGATCCTTAAAAAGCGGAGCTTAGACTTTTGAGTATTCGATGAGTAAATTTTACAAAATGGGCCTTCAAATATCTGAGTTTCCAAAGCTTGAGTTTCAGAATTTTGAGCTTTATCAGAATTATAAGTTTTAAAGGAGTGGCAAATTTTAGAATTTAAAGATTCATTAATTTGTGTTTTAAAAAACTGAACTACAAAAAAAAACCTTGCAAAAATGAATTTCAAAAGCTTAAATTTGGAAATTTCGATCTCTTGAATTTTGAATTGCAGAAGTTTGTGTCTCAAAATCTTCCACTTTAAACACTCAATCTTTACAAATTTAAATTTAGCCTTAGAGGCTCGAGCCTAAGAAGTTTGATCTTTAGTAGATAGAGTTTTGACTTTTGAGTGTTCGAAAAGTAAATTTCAGAAGTTATGCTTTCAAAAATTTGAGTTTCAAAAGCTTGAGTTTCAGAATTTTGAGCTTTATAAGAATTATAGGTTTTAAAGGAGTGGTAAACTTTAAAACTTAAAGATTTATTAATTTGTACTTTAGAAAACTAAACTACAAAAATTAAACCTTGGAAAATTTAATTTCAAAAGCTTGAATTTTAAAATTTTGATCTCTAGAATTTTGAGTTCCAGAAGTTTGTCTAAAAATTGTTTACCTAAACACTCAATCTTCAGAAATTTAAACTTTGGCCTCAGAAACTGATGCTGAACAAGTTTGATCCTTAGTAGACAAAGTTTTGACTTTTGAGTGTTCGAAAAGTAAATTTCAAAAGTTTTGCCTTCAAAAATTCGAGTTTTAAAAGCTTGAGTTTCAGAATTTTGAGCTTTATCAAAATTATAAATTTTGAAGTTGTAGAACTTGAAAATTTAATAAGTTGTGCTTTATCTGAAGATAAATTGTCACAAATGTGTCTCTCAAAAGCTTGAACTTCAAAATTTTCAGTTTCAGAAACTTAAGTTTCAAAAGTTTGTGCTTCAAACTTTGTAGTTTCAGAGGAAGCTGGAAACTTAAGTTTCAAAAGCTTGTGCTTCAATCTTTGTAGTTTTAGAAGAAGGTGGGGTCGAAATAAGTTTAATTTTTAGAAGTCTTGGCATCAATATCTTGAGCTTTAGAAGATTGAGTTTCGGATCTTTAGAAGTCACAGCTTCAACACCTTCAGCTTTAGAAGATTAAGTTTTAGAAACTTAAGATTCATAATTTTAAACTTTATTAGTAGCACAAGCTTTAGAAGCGTGGTCCTAAGAGGCTTAGCTTTAGAAACTAAAGATTCATAAATTTGTGCTTTGGAAGATTGAACACAAAATGGACGTCCGCAAGTTTAAATTTCAGGAGTTTGAGCTTTAAATTTTGAACTCTTGAATTTCAGAAGTTTCCATCGCGGAACAAGCTTTTCAGACACTTACCCTTCAGAAATTGGAATCTAACAAGTTTATAATTCTGGGCTTTGAAAGACTAAGGTTTCATTTTCACAGATTTAAGTTTCAAAAGCTTGAATTTTAAAATTTATTCGAAAAAAGTGAATGTTTTCGAAAAAAAGTGAATTTTTCTGAAAAAATTGAATTATCTCGAAAAGAACCCAATTTCGGGAAAAAAGCGTAATTTCACCAATAAAACCAAATTTTTCGAAAAAAAAAAGTGAATTCTTTCGAGAAGAGCCCAATTTCGTAAAAAAGGAGAAAATTCTGGGCTGCATTAACTTGAGTTTCAAAATTTGGTGCTTCAAACACGATAGTTGCAATAGAAGTTGGATCCCTAACAATTTTAAACTTTAGATATCTCAGCTTCAACATCCTGTACTTTAGAAGATTAGTTTCAGAGGTTTGACGCTTGCAACTTTAAGTTTCAGAATCTTAAGTTAACTGTTTAACTTTGAGCATAAATTTTAGAATCTGCCTTTAAGAGGTCTAAGCTTTGAACATTTCTACAGAACTTCCAAATTATGGAACTTGTTACCGAAAGGAATTTTCCCCAAAAATTACAACCTATCCTTGTTTGAGAAGGCGGTTCATTGCCATGTATCCTTGTTTCCGCGTCCTACTCGCAGCGCTTTGAAAGCATAATGGGGTTACCCTTAGTGATTGGATAAAACTTTTTAAAAAATTCAGTAAGTGCTTTAGAGGACTGAATTGCACAAAATGGACCACCGCAAATGTAAATTTCTAAAGATTGGGCTTTATGATGTTGAGCTTTTGAGTTTTAGCGATTTCTGTCGCAGAAACTTGGGCTTTAGAAATTTCTGTTGCAGCAACTTGTGCTTTAGAAGTTTAGGCTTTAGGCTCTGATGCCCAACAATTTCTAGACTTTAAAAAATTAAAGTTTGATCTTCATTAATTTAAGTTTTAGAAGCTTGAGTTTTAGAACTTTTATCTATATTAAAAGCATACACTTTTGAGACGACGTAGTCTTAAAAAAAATGATTATTAGAACTTGAGGTTAATAATTTTAATCGTTAGACGATTGAACCGCAGATTGTAAGTTTTCACAAATTTTATTTCGAGAGCTTAGACTTTAAAATTTTGAGCTCTAGAAACTTGAGTTGTAGAAGCTTACCTCGCGGAAACTTTACTTCAAAACACTGGACTTAGAAGTTTTAGGTTAGCAAGTTTAATCTTAGAAGTCTAAGCTTTAGAGTCTTGGACTTTAGAACATTAAGTTTCTAAAGTTTGATACTTAGAAGCTTCAGTCTCAGAATTTTGAACATTATCGGAAACAAACGCTTTAGTGGCTCGACCTAAAGAGGCAACAATAGAACTTTAAAAGATTAAATTGCAAATGATCGATCTTGGCAAATTTGCATTTCAAAACGTGGCCTCCAAAACTTTTGGCTCTAGAAACTTAAGTTCCAGAAGCTTGTGTTTCGGAAACATTGCTTCAAAATAGTCTGGCCTCAGAAGTCTTAGTTTGGCAAATTGGATCGTTAGAAGTCTAAGCTCCTAGGCTTTAAAAAGTTAAATAAATTTCAAAAGCTTGACGCTTTGGAATGTAAGTTTCAGAATTTTGAGCATTATCAGAAGCAGAAGCTTCGAGCCAAAGAGACGACAACAGAACTTTAAAATGTTGAACAGCAGATGATCGACTTTGGCAAATTTACATTTTGGAAGCGTTACCTTCAAAATGTTGAGCTCTAGAAACTTGAGTTCCAGAAGCTTGTGTTTCGAAAACTTTGGTTTAAAACACCTTGGCCTCAGAAGTTTTGGTTTGGCAAATTGAATTGTTAGAAGTCTAGGCTTCTAGGCTTTAGAAAGTTAAATTTCAGAAGCTTGACGCTTTGGAATGTAATTTTCAGAATTTTGAGCATTATCAGAAGCAGAAGCTTCGAGCTAAAGAGGCGACCACTTTAGAACTTTAAAAGGTTAAACTGCAGATGATCGATCTTGACTAATTCACATTTCGGAAGCGTGACCTCTAAAATTTTGAGCTCTAGAAACTTGAGTCCCAGAAGCTTTGAAAACTTTGCTTCAAAACACTGGTCTTAGTAGTGTTAGCCTAGCAAATTGAATTTTTAGAAGTCTGGAGCTTCTGGGCTTTATAAGTCTAAACTTCTTGGCTTTAGAAACTTAAATTTCAGTAGCTTTATACTTGGAAATGTAAGTTTTATAATTTTGAGCATTATCACAAGCAAAAGCTGTTATGCTTTGACCTGAAGAAAAGACAACTTTAAAACTTGAAAAGATTGAACTGCAGGTGATAAGTTTTGGCAAATTTACACTTTCGAAGCGTTACCTTCAAAATTTTGAACTCTAGAAACTTGAATTCCAGAAGTTTGTGTCGCGAAAACTTTGAACACTTTGGTCTCAGAACTTTTATCTTAGCAAATTTAAATTCAAGATTTTAGACTTTAGAAATCTGGGCTTCTGGGCTTTAGAAAGTTGAGTCTTAAAAGCAGCTTAATATTTAGAAGTTTGAGTTTCAGAATTTTGAGCATTATCAGAAGTTTGCTTGTGAGCTTTTGAGCTTTGGTAACTTCATCTAAAGAGGCAAAAATTTTAGACCCTGAAGAGATTGAACTACAAAAGATGATTTTAGCAAATTTAAATGTAAGAAGCGTGATCTTTAAAATTTTGAGCTTTAGAAACTTGAGTCCGAGAAGTTTGTATTATAGATACTTCTACTTTAGACTTCAGACACTCAATATTTAGAAGCTTCATTAAGCTTGAACTTTAGAAATTTGGACTCTTGAGTCTAGAGCTTTAGAAACTTGAGTTCAAGTACTTTAAAGTCTAGCAAGTTGTAGCTCAGAATTTAAGCTTTTTTAATTTGTAGTTCGAGAGATTTTGCTTTTGAAACTTTACTTACAGACGAGTAACATTTAAAAATTTGAGCATCAGAATCCTGTTGCTTTTTCTAAAGGTTTCAAGGTTTTAATGCAACAAGGTTTCAGTGCTAGAAACTTGAATTATACTAGATTAATTTTCAATTGTCAATTCACAATTTTTTTATGAAATTCGTACATCAGATGCTTAAGAAATTACTGTCATCATATTTTTATTTATTGAGAAACGCGTGTATATCCCTATATGCTCATTTACCAGGCGGCTCTTTTTCGCTAATCTAATTGTTGACCGATGGAATTTGGCGTAAATCATTGGATGAAATGGCCATAATTTCGTCGGAAATAAGTTTATCGTGCCGTTTTCTCGCCTTCGAACGGTCGGACGAAATTTGTGTTTGTTAGTAGTCGACAAGGGGCCCCTATGAAATATCGTCGCACCGTCGGTTACTGGAGCTAACTCAATACGAACGGGTCCTGTTGAATTACGTGAACTGAATGCATTATCGCCCTCCTTGTAAATACCGGAAAACTGAAAAAGCTTCAGAATATACAGTCGAGTTTACCGGTTCTCGATGTCCCCTTTTGAGAGAGTTATTAGTTTAACACGAAGCTTTTCCAAGGAAGTTATTATCGGAAACAAGGGCCAATTAGGAAGTGTATATGTCTGAAAACAATGCGGTGAAAAGTCCTAATAAGATTACTGTCATTGTTTTTAAACCATTCGTGGCGCAAAGTTAAATGAAATTAAATTGTAGTACTGCAACTGCAGTCGCTTTCGTACGGCTTTCATACAGTTATTATTCGAAGTTGTAAACATTTCACAAACACAGCTACTTATTACGTAGTGGCTACCAAACAGTAATTTCGCTGTTAAAACTCGCCCGATTTAATAACGTACGTATGAAATATCAAGGCTAATGTAAAACACGCTTTACAACCATCAATTACAGCAAACATGGTCAATAATTAGAAAAGTTAATCAGAGCTGGAAAAATAAGGGCGCAATTGGACTATTGATTTCATGGCAACCGGCAACTCCCCACTAATACAGATGTTGAAATCGAAATGGTGTAATTACAAGCAAATCAGATGTAAATTGTAGATTCGGTGATTAAGCATGTATGATACAAGAGTGCTTAGTCTAGTCAGAACCAGCTGAGATGGAAACCAAGCAAAATAATTCCCCTGAGTACGCTCTAGCTGAAGGCGAGGACCCAACGTTTCCATACATTCATATAGTCGAGATAATTTAGAACATGAATGCATAATTTAATTGGGATTTTGCGGTTAATTTAATCAGTTCAACAACTGCGAAAATTACGCCCGCTTCCTTGAAATATTCAATTTGCGACTGCAGCTCGAAAATTGTTATTTATACGACGGTTTTTTTCACTTTAACTAGATTACACAACCGCGGCGCCAAACATTCAAAAATTTGAGAATAAAGCTTATTTTAGTGGGGAATGTAATTACATCGAATGTTATCTTGGGCCAACTAACGAAATATGTTATTTATACATCGGGTTAACTAGATTAAATGGCAGCAACATTCAGGAATTTAAGAATGAGGCTCATTTTTTAGAGGAATGTAGTTATTTGGAATGTAATTCTTGGGCAACGAACGGATTATGTGCATCTTTTTAAATGGCGGCGGCGCCAAAGCGTTCAAAAATTTGAGAATAAGCTAATTTTTTTTGAGGAGGAATGTAGTTATATGGAATGTAATTTTTAGCCAACGAACGGAATTATGTGCATCTTTTTAAATGGCAACGGTGCTGAAATATTCAACAAATTGAGGATACCGTTCAATTTTTTGACGAGAAATGTAGTTATATGGAATGTAATCTTTGGCCAACGAATAGAAATATGTGAATTTTTTTTAAATGGCGGCTGTAACAAAACATTCAAGAATTTGAAAACAGGGGCATTTTTTTTGACGTGGAATGTAGTTAGTTATATGGAATGTAATCTTGGACCAACGAACTGAATTATGTGCGTCTTCTATGGATAAAATGTTGACGAATGTAGTTTCATATGAGTGCATTACTGATGGTGTATTTTTTCTCTAAACCATTATTTCTCAGTAGAGAATGTATCATTATTTCTCAGTAGAGAATGTATCATTATTTCTCAGTAGAGAATGTATCATTATTTCTCAGTAGAGAAATAATGATACATTTTTTTGTTAAGGAATGTAATTACAATTATTTGCTGTAGAGTCATTGCTACTTTCATTCGTCTAATGAGGAATTATTTAAAATCGAATGGATGAAGAATTAATGAAGAAATCTTCAAGGGTTCATTTTTTCAATTAAGACGTATAATTACATTCCTCTACTTTGGAAGGTAAACTTTATCTAAGAAACAAAAATATGTGCACTTCTTATAAAGTTTGTGGTGTTGACGAGGAATGTAGTTATACGGAATGTAATCTTCAGCCAATGTTATATTGACGAATGCAGTTACAAGTGAGTGCATTACTGACGGTGTATCCTTTCTCTAAATCATTATTCCTTCCACTGAGAAATGATGGTACATTATTTTGTTGAAGAATGTAATTATAAGTATTTGCTGTACAGTCATTTCTACTTTCATTTGCCTAATAAAGACTTATGTAAAATCGACTAAATGAAGAATAAATGAAGAAATTTTTAAAAGTTCATTTTTTTAACTGAGACGTTTAATTACATTCCTCTACTTTGGAAGGTAAACTTTATCTAAGAAACAAAAATATGTGCACTTCTTATAAAGTTTGTGGTGTTGACGAGGAATGTAGTTATACGGAATGTAATCTTCAGCCAATGTTATATTGACGAATGCAGTTACAAGTGAGTGCATTACTGACGGTGTATCCTTTCTTTAAATCATTATTCCTCCACTGAGAAATGGTGGTACATTATTTTGTTGAAGAATGTAATTATAAGTATTTGCTGTACAGTCATTTTTACTTTCATTTGCCTAATAAAGACTTATGTAAAATCGACTAAATGAAGAATAAATAAAGAAATTTTAAAAAGTTCATTTATTTACTGAGACCTATAATTACATTCCTCTACTTTGGAAGGTAAACTTCATCCAAAAAACAAAAATTTGTGCACTTCTTATATAGTTTATCGTTTTGACGAGGAATGTACTTATATAGAATGTAATCTTCAGCCAACAAACAAAATTATGTTATATTATATTAACGAATGTAGTTACATATGAGTGCATTACTGACGGTGTATCCTTTTTCTAAACCATTATTCCTCCACTGAGAAATGAGGTTACATTTTTTTGTTAAAAGAGTGTAATTACAATTATTTGCTAAACAGTCGCTGCTAGTTTCATTCGCCTAATTAAAACCTATGTAAAATGCAGTGGTTGAAAAATTAATAATAAACTTTTAAGGGTTTTTTTTACTGAGACGTATAATTACATTCCTCTATCTTGAGAGGTAAACTTTGTCCAAAGAACAAAAATATGTTTATCTCTTATAAAGTTTATCGTTTTGACGATAAATGTTATTATATAGAATGTAATCTTTAGCCAACAAACGAAATTATGCTGTGTTGACGAATGTCGTTTCATATGAGTGCAATACTGACGATGTATCGTTACTCTAAACCATTATTTCTTTACTGAGGAATGATATTACATTTTTTTTGCTAAGGAATGTAATTACAATTATTTGCTATACATTCATTGCTACTTTTACTCGGTTAATAAAGATATATATATAGAATCTTCAGGTTAAAGAATGAATAAAGAGACCTTTAAGGGTTTATTTTTTTTTAATGCGACGTGTTATATTCCTTTACTTTCGAAGGTAAATTTTGCCCAAAGAACAAAAATATGTGTACTTTTTAAAAGGTTGCTCGTTCTGACAAGGAATGTAGTTATATGGAATGTAATTTTCAGCCAACGAACAAAATTCTGTTATGTTGACGAATGTAGTTTTATGTGAGTGCATTACTGATGATGTATTCTTTCTCTAAACAGTTATTTCTCTACTTAAGGATGTTGTTGAGGAATGTAATTACAATTATTTGATGTACAGTCATTGCTACTTTCAGTCCTCTAATGAAGAATTTTGTAAAATAAATTTACTGTTTAATGAACAAATAAAAGATCATTTAAGGGTTTATTTTTTTCACTAAGATGTGTAATTACATTCCTCTACTTAGGAGAGTAAATTTTGCTTAAAAAACAAAAACATGTGCACCTCTTATAAAGTTTATCGTTTTGACGAGGAATGTAATTATATGCAATGTAATCTTTAGCCCACGAACAAAATTATGTTATGTTGACGAATGTTGTTTCATATGAGCGCAATATTGACGGTGTATCGTTTCTCTAAACCATTATTCCTTCACTAGGGAATTATATTACATTTTTTTGTTAAGGAATGTAATTACAGTTATTTGTTGTACAGTTATTTGTTGTACAGTTATTGCTACTTTCACTCGGCTAATAAAGTAGAATCTACAAGTTGAAGAATGAATAAAGAAACCTTTAAAGGTTTATTTTTTTTACTGCGACGTGTTATTACATTCCTCCACTTTGGAAAGTAAACTTTGCTTAAAAAACAAAAATATGTGTAATTCCTATAAAGTTACTTGTTTTGGCAAGGAATGTAGTTATATGGAATGTAATCTTCAGCCAACGAACAAAATTATATTATGTTGACGAATGTAGTTTCATATGAGTGCCTTACTGATGATGTATCCCTTCTCTAAACAATTATTCCTTCACTTAAGGATGTTACTTTTTTGTTGAGGAATGTAATTACAATTAGTTGCTGTACAGTCATTGCTACTGTTATTCGTCTAATATAGAATTTTATAAAATTTACTGTTTGAGAAACGAATAAAGGAACATTTTTTACGTTGACGTGTAATTACATTCCTCCATCTTGGAAGGTAAATTTTGCTCAAAGAACAAAAACATGTGTACCTCTTAGAAAGTTTATCGTTTTGAGAAGGAATGTAATTTTATGGAATGTAATTTTTAGCCAACGAACAAAATTATGTTATGTTGACAAATATAATTTCATTTGAGTACATTGCTGATGATCCCTTCTCTAAACAGTTATTCCTCCACTTAAGGATGTTATTTTTTGTTGTTAAGGAATGTAATTACAACTATTTGCTGCACATTCATTGCTACTGTTATTTGTTTAATATAGAATTTTATAAGATTTACTGTTTGAGAAACGAATAAACGAACATTTTTTACGTTGACGTGTAATTACATTCCTCCACCTTGGAAGGTAAATTTTGCCCAAAGAACAAAAACATGTGTACCTCTTAGAAAGTTTATCGTTTTGAGAAGGAATGTAATTTTATGGAATGTAATTTTTAGCCAACGAACAAAATTATGTTATGTTGACAAATATAATTTCATTTGAGTACATTGCTGATGATCCTTTCTCTAAACAGTTATTCCTCCACTTAAGGATGTTATTTTTTGTTGTTAAGGAATGTAATTACAACTATTTGCTGTACAGTCATTGCAACTTTTATTCGTCTGATAAAGACTTTTGTAAAACTTACTGGTTGAAGAACGAATAAAAGAAGATTTATTTTTTTACCAAGACTCTACTTTGAAAGGTAAGCTTTGTCTAAACAACATAAATATGTGCATCTCTAACAAAGTTAATCCTTTTGACGAGAAATGTAGTTATATGGAATGTAATCTTTAGTCAACAAACGAAATTATATTAAGTTGACGAATGTAGTTTTATATTGGTGCATTACTAATGATGTATACTTTCTCTAAACAATTATTCCTCCACTTAAGATTGTAACACTTTAATGTTAAGGAATGTAATTACAATTATTTGCTGCACAGTCGTTGCTACTTTCACTCGCCTAATAAAGCCATATGTAGAATCTACGGGTTGAAGTATGAATAAAGAAACCTTTAAGGGTTCATTTTTTTACTGCGACGTATAATTACATTCCTTTACTTTGGAAGGTAAACTTTGCCTGAAGAACAAAAATATGTGTATTTTTTATAAGCTTCCTCTTTTAACTAGGAATGTAATTATATGGAATGTAATCTTCAGCCAACGAACGAAATTATGTTATGTTGACGAATGTAGTTTCATATGAGTGCATTGTTGATGATGTATCCTTTCTCTAAACAGTTATTTCTCCACTCAAGGATGTTATATTTTTTTTGAGTAATGTAATTACAATTAGTTGCTGTACAGCCTTTGCTACTTTCATTCGTCTGATAACGACTTTTGTAAAACTTACTGGTTGAAAAATATGTGCATCTGTTACAAAGTTCATCTTTTTGACGAGAAATGTAGTTATATGGAATGTAATCTTTAGCCAACGAACAAAATTATATTATGTTGACGAATGTAGTTCTATATGAGTGCATTACTGATGATGTATTCTTTCTCTAAACAATTATTCCTTCACTTAAAGATGTTACATTTTTTTGTTGAGGAATGTAATTACAATTAGTTGCTGCACAGTTATTGCTACTTTCATTTGCCTACTAAAAACTTTTGTAAAACTTACTGGTTGAAGAACGATTAGAGGAACATTTCGGGATTCATTTTTTTACTAAGACGTGTAATTACATTCCTCTACTTTGGAAGGTTAATTTTACTCAAAGAATGAAAATATGTGCTTTTCTTATTAAGTTCATTATTTCGACGGGAGATATAATTACATAAAATGTAAACTTTTTTGACGAGGAATGTAGTTATATGGAATATCATCTTAGGCCAGTGAACAAAATTACTGACGAAGGTAGTTTCATATGAATGCATTACTAAGGGTGTATTCTTTCCCAAATAACCCAAATAACCCAAATAACAAAAATATGTGCAGTTCTTATAAACTTTATTCTTTTGACGAGGAATGTAGTTATATGAAATGTTATCTCCTTCAACGAACGAAATTATGTTATGTTAACGAATGTAGTTCCATATGAGTGCAATACTGACGGTGTATCGTTTGTCTAAACAATTACTTCTTTACTGAGGAATGATATTACATTTTTTGTTAAGGAATGTAATTACAATTATTTGCTGCACAGTTATTGCTACTTTCATTAAAATACTAAAGACTTTTGTAAAATGTACTGGTTAAAGTACGAATAAACGAACATTTAAGGGCTTGTTTTTTTTTACTAAGACGTATAATTACATTCCTCTACTTCAAAAAGTTAATTTTGCCCAAAGAACAATGCTCTTCTTATAAAGTTATTGAATTATTTAAAGGTTGCTTATTTTGACGAGAAATGTAGTTATATAGAATGTAATTTTCAGCTAACAAACGAAATTATTTTATGTTGACAAATATAGTTTTATATAAGTGCATTACTAATGATGTAAAAAGTTATTTCTTTTTTCAAGGATGTTAACATTTTTTCGTTGAGGAATGTAATTACAATTAATTGATGTACAGTTATTGCTACTTTCATTTGCCTACTAAAAACTTTTGTAAAACTTACTGGTTGAAGAACGATTAGAGGAACATTTTGGGATTCATTTTTTTACTAAGACGTGTAATTACATTCCTCTACTTTGGAAGGTAAGCTTTACCCAAATAACAAAAATATGTGCAGTTCTTATAAACTTTATTCTTTTGTCGAGGAATGTAGTTATATGAAATGTTATCTCCTTCAACGAACGAAATTATGTTATGTTAACGAATGTAGTTCCATATGAGTGCAATACTGACGGTGTATCGTTTGTCTAAACAATTACTTCTTTACTGAGGAATGATATTACATTTTTTTGTTAAGGAATGTAATTACAATTATTTGCTGCACAGTTATTGCTACTTTCATTAGCATACTAAAGACTTTTGTAAAATGTACTGGTTAAAGTACGAATAAACGAACATTTAAGGGCTTGTTTTTTTTTACTAAGACGTATAATTACATTCCTCTACTTCAAAACGTTAATTTTGCCCAAAGAACAATGCTTTTCTTAAAAAGTTATTGAATTATTTGAAGGTTGCTTATTTTGACGAGAAATGTAGTTAAATAGAATGTAATCTTCAGCCAACAAACGAAATTATTTTATGTTGACAAATATAGTTTTATATAAGTGCATTACTAATGATGTAAAAAGTTATTTCTTTTTTCTTTTTTCAAGGATGTTAACATTTTTTCGTTGAGGAATGTAATTACAATTAGTTGATGTACAGTTATTGCTACTTTCATTTGCCTACTAAAAACTTTTGTAAAACGTACTGGTTGAAGAACGATTAGAGGAACATTTTGGGATTCATTTTTTTACTAAGACGTGTAATTACATTTCTTTACTTTGGAAGGTAAGCTTTACCCAAATAACAAAAATATGTGCACTTCTTATAAAATTTATTCTTTTGACGAGGAATGTAGTTATATGAAATGTTATCTCCTCTAACGAACGAAATTATGTTATGTTAACGAATGTAGTTCCATATGAGTGCAATACTAACGGTGTATTGTTTATCTAAACAATTACTTCTTTACTGAGGAATGATATTACATTTTTTTTGTTAAGAAATGTAATTACAATTATTTGCTGTACAATCATTGCTACATTTACTCGCCTAATAAAAACATATGTATAATATACGAATTAAAGAATAAATAAAAAAACTTTTGAGGATTCATTTTTTTTACTGCAACGTATAATTACATTCCTTCACTCTGAAAGATAAACTTTGTTTAAAAAACAAAAAAATATGTACTTCCTATAAGGTTGCTTATTTTGACGAGAAATGTAGTTATATAGAATGTAATCTTTAGCCAACAAACGAAATTATTTTATGTTAACAAATATAGTTTTATATAAGTGCATTACTAATGATGTAAAAAGTTATTTCTTTTTTCAAGGATGTTACATTTTTGGTTGAGGAATGTAATTACAATTATTTGCTGCACAGTTATTGCTACTTTCATTAGCCTACTAAAGACTTTTGTAAAATGTGCTGGTTAAAGTACGAATAAACGAACATTTAAAGGCTTGTTTTTTTTTACTAAGACGTATAATTACATTCCTCTACTTCAAAACGTTAATTTTGCCCAAAGAACAAAACTCTTCTTATAAAGTTATTGGATTATTTTAACGTGGAATGTAATTATATAAAATGTAAACTTTTTGACGAGGAATGTAGTTATATAGAATATCATCTTCGAACAGTAAACAAAATTATGTTATGTTGATAAATGCAGTTTCATATGAATGCATTACTGATGGTGTGTTCTTTCTATAAACCATTATTTCTGCACTGAGGAATAATTTTACATATTTTTTTTGCTCAGGAATGTAATTACAGTTATTTCTTGCACAGTCATTGCTACTTTTATTTGCTTTATGAAGATTTATAAAAAATTTACTGGATGAAGAACAACTAAAGGAACATTTAAGGGTTCGTTTTTTTTACCAAGACGTGTAATTACATTCTTCCATTTTGGAAGGTTGATTTTACTCAAAGAATAAAAATATGTGCACTTCTTATAAAGTTTATTATTTTAACGAGGAATGTAATTATATGAAATGAAAACTTTTTTAACGAGGAATGTAGTTATATGGAATATCATCTTCGGCCAGTAAACAAAATTATGTTAGGTTGATAAATGCAGTTTCATATGAATGCATTACTGTTGGTATATCCTTTCTATAAATCATTATTCCTGCACTGAGAAATGATTTGACTTTTTTTTTGTTCAGGAATGTAATTACAAGCATTTGATGTACAGTCTTCTTTCATTTGTCTAATAAGGATTTGTAAAAAACATACTGGTTGAGTAACGAATAGGGGAGTATTTAAGGGTTGATTTTTTTACTAAGAGGTGTAATTACATTCCCCTACTAGAGTAATTTTACTCGAAGAATTAGGTGCACTTAAAGTTTATTATTTCGACGAGGAGTGTAATTATATGAAATGTAAACTTTTTTGACGAGGAATGTAGTTATATGAAATATCATCTTTGGCCAGTAAACAAAATTATGTTATGTTAATAAATGCACTTTCATATGAATGCATTACTGATGGTGTGTCCTTTCTATATACCATTATTCCTGCACTGAGAAATGATTTAACTTTTTTGTTGTTCAGGAATGTAATTACAATTATTTGTTGTACAGTCTTCTTTCATTTGTCTAATAAGGATTTGTAAAAAACATACTGGTTGAGTAACGAATAGGGGAGTATTTAAGGGTTGGTTTTTTTACTAAGAGGTGTAATTACATTCCCCTACTAGAGTAATTTTACTCGAAGAATAAAATTATGTGCACTTAAAGTTTATTATTTCGACGAGGAGTGTAATTATATGAAATGTAAATTTTTTTGACGAGGAATGTAGTTATATGAAATATCATCTTTGGCCAGTAAACAAAATTATGTTATGTTGATAAATGCACTTTCATATGAATGCATTACTGATGGCGTGTCCTTTCTATATACCATTATTTCTGCACTGAGAAATGATTTAAATTTTTTGTTGTTCAGGAACGTAATTACAATTATTTGTCGTACAGTCTTCTTTTATTTGCCTAATAAAGATTTGTAAAAACATACTGGTTAAGTAACGAATAGGGAACTATTAAAGGGTTCGTTTTTTACTAAGACGTTTAATTACATTCCCCTACTTTGGAAGAGTAATTTTACTTAAAGAATAAAAATATGTGCACTTCTTAAAAAGTTTATTATTTTGACGAGGAATGTAATTATATAAAATGTAAACTTTTTTGACGAAGAATGTAGTTATATGGAATATCATCTTAGGTCATTAAACGAAATTATGTTATGTTGACGAATGCAATTTTATATGAATGCATTACTGATGGTGTATCCTTTTCATAAACCATTATTTCTGCACTGAGGAATGGTTTTACATATTTTTGTTTTCAGGAATGTAATTACAATTATTTTTTGTACAGTTATTGCTTTTTTCATTTACCTTATAAAAATTTATAAAAAATCTTCTAGATGAAAAACGAATAAAGGAACATTTAAGGGTTTGTTTTTTATCAAGACGTTAAGACATGTAATTACATTCCCCTATTTTGGAAGATTGATTTTACTTAAAGAATAAAAATATGTGCACTTCTTAAAAAGTTTATTATTTTGACGAGAAATGTAATTATATAAAATGTAAACTTTTTTGACGAAGAATGTAGTTATATGGAATATCATCTTAGGTCATTGAACAAAATTATGTTATGTTGACGAATGCAATTTTATATGAATGCATTACTGATGGTGTATCCTTTTCATAAACCATTATTTCTGCACTGAGGAATGGTTTTACATATTTTTGTGTTCAGGAATGTAATTACAATTATTTTTTGTACAGTTATTGCTTTATTCATTTGCCTTATAAAGATTTATAAAAAATCTACCAGATGAAAAACAAATAAAGGAACATTTAAGGGTTTGTTTTTTATCAAGACGTTAAGACATGTAATTACATTCTCCTATTTTGGAAGATTGATTTTACTCAAAGAATTAAAATATGTGCACTTCTTATAAAGTTTAGTATTTTGACGAGGAATGTAATCATATAAAATATAATCTTTTATGACGAGGAATGTAGTTATATGGAATATCATCTTCAGCCAGTAAACAAAATTATGTTATGTTGATGAATGCAGTTTCATGGTAATGCATTACTGATAGTGTATCCTTTCTATAAACTATTATTTCTGCACTGAGGAATAATTTTACATTTGTTTTTGTTCAGGAATGTAATTACAATTATTTGTTATACAGACATTGTCACTTTCATTAGCCTAATAAAGATTTATAAAAAATATACTGGTTTGAAAACAAATAGGGAACCATTTAAGGGTTCGTTTTTTTTATTAAGACGTGTAATTACATTCTTCTATTTTAGAAGGTTGATTTTACCTAAATAATAAACATACATGCACTTCTTATAATGTTCATTATTTTAACGAAGAATGTAATTATATGAAATGTAAACTTTTTTGACGAGGAATGTAGTTATATGGAATATCATCTTTGGCCAGCAAACAAAATTATGATAATGTATTCTTTCTATAAACTATTATTCCTGCACTGAGGAATGATTTAACATTTGATTGTTCAGGAATGTAATTACAATTATTTATCGTACAGTCTTCTTTTATTTGCCTAATAAAGATTTGTAAAAAACATACTGGTTAAGTAACGAATAAGGAACTATTGAGGAGTTCGTTTTTTACTAAGACGTTTAATTACATTCCCCTACTTTGAAAGAGTAATTTTACTTAAAGAATAAAAATATGTGCACTTCTTGAAAAGTTTATTATTTTGACGTGGAATGTAATTATATAAAATGTAAACTTTTTTGACGAGGAATGTAGTTATATGGAATATCATCTTAGGTCATTGAACGAAATTATGTTATGTTGACGAATGCAATTTTATATGAATGCATTACTGATGGTGTATCCTTTTCATAAACCATTATTTCTGTACTGAGAACTGGTTTTACATATTTTTTTGGTTCAGGAATGTAATTACAATTATTTTTTGTACAGTTATTGCTTTTTTCATTTGCCTTATAAAGATTTATAAAAAATCAACTAGATGAAAAACGAATAAAGAAACATTTAAGGGTTCGTTTTTTATTAGGACGTTAAGACATGTAATTACATTCCCCTATTTTGAAAGATTGATTTTACTCAAAGAATAAAAATATGTGCACTTCTTATGAGGTTCATTATTTTAACGAGGAGTGTAATTATATGAAATGTAAACTTTTACGACGGGGAATGTAGTTATATGGAATATCATCTTTGGCTAGTAAATAAAATTATGTTATGTTGATAAATGCGGTTTCATATGAATGCATTACTGATGGTGTATCCTTTCTATAAACCATTATTCCTGCACTAAGAAATGGTTTTACATATTCTTTTGTTCAGGAATGTAATTACAATTATTTGTTATACAGACATTGTCACTTTCATTAGCCTAATAAAGATTTATAAAAAATATACTGGTTTGAAAACAAATAGGGAACCATTTAAGGGTTCGTTTTTTTTTATTAAGACGTGTAATTACATTCTTCTATTTTAGAAGGTTGATTTTACCTAAATAATAAACATACATGCACTTCTTATAATGTTCATTATTTTAACGAAGAATGTAATTATATGAAATGTAAACTTTTTTGACGAGGAATGTAGTTATATGGAATATCATCTTTGGCCAGCAAACAAAATTATGATAATGTATTCTTTCTATAAACTATTATTCCTGCACTGAGGAATGATTTAACATTTGATTGTTCAGGAATGTAATTACAATTATTTATCGTACAGTCTTCTTTTATTTGCCTAATAAAGATTTGTAAAAAACATACTGGTTAAGTAACGAATAAGGAACTATTGAGGAGTTCGTTTTTTACTAAGACGTTTAATTACATTCCCCTACTTTGAAAGAGTAATTTTACTTAAAGAATAAAAATATGTGCACTTCTTGAAAAGTTTATTATTTTGACGTGGAATGTAATTATATAAAATGTAAACTTTTTTGACGAGGAATGTAGTTATATGGAATATCATCTTAGGTCATTGAACGAAATTATGTTATGTTGACGAATGCAATTTTATATGAATGCATTACTGATGGTGTATCCTTTTCATAAACCATTATTTCTGTACTGAGAACTGGTTTTACATATTTTTTTGGTTCAGGAATGTAATTACAATTATTTTTTGTACAGTTATTGCTTTTTTCATTTGCCTTATAAAGATTTATAAAAAATCAACTAGATGAAAAACGAATAAAGAAACATTTAAGGGTTCGTTTTTTATTAGGACGTTAAGACATGTAATTACATTCCCCTATTTTGAAAGATTGATTTTACTCAAAGAATAAAAATATGTGCACTTCTTATGAGGTTCATTATTTTAACGAGGAGTGTAATTATATGAAATGTAAACTTTTACGACGGGGAATGTAGTTATATGGAATATCATCTTTGGCTAGTAAATAAAATTATGTTATGTTGATAAATGCGGTTTCATATGAATGCATTACTGATGGTGTATCCTTTCTATAAACCATTATTCCTGCACTAAGAAATGGTTTTACATATTCTTTTGTTCAGGAATGTAATTACAATTATTTTTGTACAGTTATTGTTTTTTCATTTGCCTTATAAAGATTTATAAAAAATCTACTAGATTAAAAACGAATAAAGGAACATTTAAGGGTTCGTTTTTTATCAAGACGTTAAGACATGTAATTACATTCCCCTATTTTGGAAGAATAATTTTACTCAAAGAATAAAAATATGTGCACTTCTTATAAAGTTCATTATTTTAACGAGGAATGTAATTATATGAAATGTAAACTTTTACGACGGGGAATGTAGTTATATGGAAGATTATCTTTGGCCAGTAAACAAAATTACGTTATATAGACAAATGTTATTTTATATGAATGCATTACTAATGGTGTATTCTTTCTATAAACCATTATTTCTGCACTAAGCAATAACGCTACTTTTTTTGCTGAGGAATGTAATTACAATTATTTGTTGTACTACTTTTATTTGCCTAATAAAGATTTGTTAAAAACATACTGGTTAAAGAACAAATAGGGGACTATTTAAGAATTTATTTTTTTACTAAGACGTGTAATTACATTCCCCTACTTTGGAAGAGTAATTTTACTCAAACAATAAAATTATGTGCATTTCTTATAAAGTTTATTATTTTGACAAGGAATGTAATTATATGAAATGTAAAATTTTACGACGGGGAATGTAGTTATATGGAATATCATCTTCGACCAGTAAACAAAATTATGTTATGTTGATGAATGCAGTTTTATATGAATGCATTACTGATGGTGTATTCTTTCTATAAACCATTATTTCTGCACTAAAGAATGATTAAACATTTTTTATTAGTTTAGGAATGTAATTACAATTATTTGTTGTACAGTCATTGCTACTTTTATTTGCCTAATAAAGATTTGTAAAAAAGATACTGGTTAAAGAACAAATAGGGAACTATTTGAGGATTCGTTTTTTTACTAAAACATGTAATTACATTCTCCTACTTTGAAAGGGTAATTTTACTTAAAGAATAAAAATATGTGCTTTTGTTATAAAGTTTATTATTTTGACGAGAGATATAATTACATAAAATGTAAACTTTTTTGACGAGGAATGTACTTATATGGAATATCATCTTAGGCCAGTGAACAAAATTACTGACGAAAGTAGTTTCATATGAATGCATTACTAAGTGTGTATTCTTTCTATAAACGATTATTCCTGCACTGAGGAATGATGTTACATTTTTTTTGTTCAAGAATGTAATTACAATTATTTGCTGTACAGTCATTGCTACTTTCATTTGCTTAATAAAGATTTATAAAAAATATATTGGTTAAAGAATTAATAAAGAAACATTTTAGAGTTTGAAGACATGTAATTACATTCCTCTATTTTAGAAGGTTAATTTTACCCAAAGAACAAAAAATGTTCACTTCTTATTAAATACTTAAAGAATAAAAATATGTGCACTTCTTAAAAAGTTTATTATTTTGACGAGGAATGTAATTATATGAAATGTAATTTTCGGCCAACAAACGAAATTATGTTATGTTGTAGTTTTATATGGGTGCATTACTGATGGTGTATTTTTTTCTCTGAACCATTATTCCTCCACTGAGTAATGATGTTATTTTTTTTGTTGAGAAATGTAATTACAATCATTTACTATACAGTCATTGCTAGTTTTACTCGCCTAATAGAGATTTATGTAAAATTCACTGGTTGAAGAATGAACAAAGGAACATGTAAGGGATCATTTTTTCAGTAAAACATATAATTACATTCTTCCACTTTTGAAAGGTAAACTTTTCCTAAAAAACAAAAATATGTAAACTTCTTATAAAATGAAATGTTTGCGAATGCATTTTTATATTTTATTTTTACTCTGATCTACAAATAAAAGATTATTCATTTACTGAGTAATTACGTGCTGTCAGGAACAAAATTACATTCTTATGCACGAAGTAATGAGTGACTCGGACTCAATATTTTTTAGCTTCTTCTATACTATTCACAAGATAAATTTGCAGCACATCTCTCGAAATGGCAACATTTAAACCCAATTTATCCCTCTAAACCGGGTTAGTTTTAAGCAAAATTAAGCGGTCGACTAATATAAGAAAACGATCCCATTTCCGCGCGTGGAGATGCCCGCAAAAATAAATAAAACCCGATACGCCGCCGCATCTGGAGTGAAGTGGACATAGTTAGTTGGGAGCTAATGCACTCGAAATAAATGAAGTGATTAGACTTGGCGTTCCTGGTCGGGCGTGTGTGCGCTGAAAACCCGATGGTTTTTCTTTGTTTCGATGGCGCGAGGGTGCTTCGAGCTCGACATCATCGAGAAATAAGACGTCACTTTATTTCGATCACAACTCTTAGTCTTAATTAAAATGCTTTTTGCTTTAGAGAAAATAAAAGGTGAAGGCTGGAGTTGTAGTAAAAGCGAGAGATGGAATTTTTGTTCGAGGGTGAATTTATTTCACTTTCTCGTGCTCGCGATTTAGATGGCGTAGTTAGGTATCCTATAATTTTCTTTCATAATTTTCCCAGCGCTGTGTAATTTTAACGTAGTCGGATAACGCGGAGATTTCAATTTGATTTTGTTGGAAACATGCAAATGAGATTAATTAATAGAAATATTTATTAAATTAACAATTACTTTAGCGATTACGTTGTTTTAAATTAAAGCTCGACTCACTAAAGATTTATTGCTTTGTTTTATAACTAATTTTATTAAACGACGTTTTTCTGAAATCGGTCGAGAATGCCCACTTTGTCGGCGCAACTTCAGGCCCCTATTTCAGTATTTTGGTCCCTTGTTAAGGAGTTATTACAAAACAGTCCAAGAAAGTCCGTCCTAGTTTGAGAAAGTCCGTCCTAGTCCGAGAAAGTCCGTCCTAGTCCGGGGAAGTCCGTCCTAGTCCGAGAAAGTCCGCCCTAGTTCGGGAAAGCCTGTCCTAGTCCAGGTAAGTCCGTTCTAGTCCGGGAAAGCCCGTCCTAGTTCGGGAAAGTCCGTCCGAGTCCGGGAAAGTCCGTTCTAGTCCGGGAAAGTTCGTCATAGTCCGGGGAAGTCCGGGGAAGTCCGTCCTAGTCCTAAAAATTCCGCTCTAGTCCGGGAAAGCCCGTCCTAGTCCAAGAAGGTCCGTTCTAGTCCGAGAAAGTTCGTCCTAGTCCGGGAAAGTCCGTCCTAGTCCGAGAAATTCCGCCCTAGTCCAGGAAAGCCCGTCCTAGTCCAAGAAGGTCCGTTCTAGTCCGGAAAAGACGGTCCTAGTCCAAGAAAGTTGGTCGGGGTCCGAGAAAGTCTGTCCTAGTCCGGGAAAGTCCGTCCTAATCCGAGAAAGTCCGTCCTAGTCCGGGGAAGTCAGTCATAGTCCGGGGAAGTCCGTCCTAGTCCGAGAAATTTCGCCCTAGTCCGGGAAAGCCCGTCCTAGTCCAAGAAGGTCCGTTCTAGTCCAAGAAAGTTCGTCATAGTCCGGGGAAGTCCGTTCTAGTCCGAGAAATTCCGCCCTAGTCCGGGAAAGCCCGTCCTAGTCCAAGAAATTCTGTTCTAGTCCGGAAAAGACGGTCCTAGTCCGAGAAAGTTGGTCGAGGTCCGAGAAAGTCTGTCCTAGTCTGGGAAAGTCCGTCCTAGTCCGGGAAAGTCCGTCCTAGTCCGGGGAAGTCCGTCATAGTCCGGGGAAGTCCGTTCTAGTCCGAGAAATTCCGCCCTAGTCCGGGAAACCCCGTCCTAGTCCAAGAAGGTCCGTTCTAGTCCGGAAAAGACGGTCCTAGTCCGAGAAAGTTGGTCGAGGTCCGAGAAACTCTGTCCTAGTCCGGGAAAGCCCGTCCTAGTCCAAGAAGGTCCGTTCTAGTCCGAAAAAGACGGTCCTAGTCCGAGAAAGTTGGTCGGGGTCCGAGAAAGTCTGTCCTAGTCCGGGAAAGTCCGTCCTAGTCCGGGAAAGTCCGTCCTAGTCCGGGGAAGTCCGTCATAGTCCGGGGAAGTCCGTCCTAGTCCGAGAAATTCCGCCCTAGTCCGGGAAAGCCCGTCCTAGTCCAAGAAGGTCCGTTCTAGTCCGGGAAAGTTCGTCATAGTCCGGGGAAGTCCGTCCTAGTCCGAGAAATTCCGCCCTAGTCCGGGAAAGTCCGTCCTAGTCCGGGAAAGTCCGTCCTAGTCCGGGAAAGTCCGTCCTAGTCCGGGAAAGTCCGTCATAGTCCGGAAAAACGGTCCTATTCCGGGAAAGTCCCTCCTAGTCCGAGGAAGTAGATAACTTTCCCGTACCGAAAAATAAGAAAAGGATCGTGAGTGATGGTCAAGGTAACACTTTCATAGAAATTTAAATAACAATGAAAAATATCATGAAATTATAACAATTAATTAGTTTAAGTAATATTAATTGTGATTTTAGATAGTGATGGTCAAGGTAGCAATTTCACAGAAAATTAAATCACTTAACATAAGTAATATTGGTTGTGATTTCAGGAAAAATAGTCTGTGTATCTGGTGGTAAAATGTCATTAATTTATAAAAACCATTTAATTTTAGTAATATTATTTGCGATTTTGGAAAAAATAGTCTGTGTACCTCGTAATAAAAGCACATTTCCGGACTTCGATGTTTGTCAGTCTTGGGTAACGCCTCAGCCACAATTTGCATCGTCGTCTGAGAATGTTTTGCTTTTACTACTAGATAAACAATACATTATTTTCAATTTTCAAAAAGTATATTTTGTTCTTAAGCTTTGTTGTCATAATCTAACATCATCTTTTTGATTTCTCAGGGTATCTTTGGGCCGAAAATTTCAGATCTTTGGTGCAGAAATTTCAGAAGTAATATATCTGAAGCTTCTAAGATTATGAAATTAAATTCCAAAATCTGAAGCACAAATTTCGTCATTTTAGAAATTCTAACGTTTGGTATCAGAGGTTAACTTTCGGTATCAGAAAAGAATATAATATTAAAGAATATATTAATAAAATTTACATTCTGTTTAATTCCTTTCTAGAAAAAATGACAACCATTTAAATTCCCCCCATTAACGGATGCATAAATAAGAGGGAAGTTCTGAAAGCGAGCCCACATGTTTCACCTGAGATACATACAATGCACTTAAGTTATTAGAATTTCAGTGAAGTTTGCTCTGCGAAATGTTTCAGACTTAATTCCATTGCGCCGTTTATATGCAGGAAATGATACGATAGTTAAAATCGTCTCTTTAACGGGATAATAACGTCGAGAAAGTTCTAAATTCTTAGCATGTAAAGGACATTTAGTCCTTCCTTTCAATTCATTTATTTCGTACCTAATACGAAACGTACATTTACGGTTGAAGCTATCTCTTTCTCTGCATGTAGAAGTCATTAGAAATATGCGACATGATGATTTAGCCACTTTTTTTGCACATCACGTCAACTTATTCCTGCAAGCTTTAATGTTGGTGGAACCGGCGCATCCACCAATTTTTGGATCTGAAATATATTCGTTATTATGCTAGTTCATAATTAATTAATTTTTTATTTAAAATGATGCTTACTATTTTGATATTTCTTCACATTGGTATACAATTGAGCTTGATAACCAAACTTTATTCTGTGATATTATATGAAACGTTATTCTACTGAATAAAGAAAAAATAACTTCACAGCGAAATCATGCCTTTTTAAGCTTTGATGGAACGGATTGGTCCTTGGTTATCTTCAAAAATTAAAACACAGAACTTGTCCCCTGAAACCAAGAAAGATTAAAAAAAAATTTTTTTTTTTTAATCTTTCTTGGTTTCAGGGGACAAGTTCTGTGTTTCAACTTTTAAGCTTTGGTTAATTATTTTTCATTAACGCAACGTTCGAACAATGACAGTTTGTTTGGCAGATGATAGAGATTTAGTTTATAAAAAGACAATTAACCCGGCGCATCCACCAAATTTCGATTTGAACATATCTTCGTTATTTTTCCGTTTCTTTATAGAGGATTAAATTTAATAGCCACATTTTAACCTGCGACATGTAACCAAACGTTTATTCTGTTAAATCAGCGATTTCAGAACAAAAGCATCTTCAGGCTTCGCCAAATTCTTCTGAAATTACAAACAACAGTTTGCAACACAATTTGCAAAAAGCCAAACTACAATTTGTGGAATTTGAAACCGGCGCATCCGCCAATTTTTAAACCGATTTCTTTTCAATTAAATTTTATTAAAGCGAATGGAAAAACCACCTTCAATCTAAGAAATACTGCCAATTGAATGCGTATTTTTTGGGAATAACTCGCCGCGTTCCTTCTCTTTCTTCATTAATTCAAACAAATTGAATGAATTCAAATCGAGGGCTGCATAGGTGGTCGTCTAAGTGTGTGGCGCTCGTAAACAGCTACATTTTTTATATCGCCTTCTCTCGACTCGTTTGAAAAATGGCCGAGGATTACGTTAAAACAACTCCGTATTTCATTTTTCGAACGGGAGGCCGAGAATGAAATATAATGTCACAATTCGTTTTATTTCCTTCAGAAAAAGCTCTCACAATGATAACGTCAACGACGAGTTGATCCATTCACAACCGGGATCAATTTAATTTTGTACAAATAACACATGTGGGAATCTATTGTGCAGTCAGATGGAGACGTTAGATAAGGAGTAAGAAATATGAGAGAACGCAGCGCCGTTCGACAATGGCTACCGGTTACAAAAACCTTCTACCAACCCGACGGCCATATCCCAATATGTCAAAATGTTCGTTAAGGATCATTAATTGTGAGTAATGGCGGGGACACCCGCAAGGTTTTCAGGCAAAAAGGACGGACCGTCAAATGCCCCCTTTTGCGTCACTAACATTCATTTCCATCATTTTAGGCTAAATAATGTACCAAACGTAACATTTAATTAATAAAAACTTTAAACGCTAAAGCGAAAAACTGAATGTCATTCCAAAAATGAAAAATATAGATTAAAGAGGTTAATGAAAAAATTTTCGATTAATAAAATCATAATAACTTTTAAACTTGATTATTAAATGGTGGAACACAGCTGGTAATTTTCCTGTATTAGGGGAGAAATGGCCAAGAGAATGCTCCAGTCTACAAAGAAAAACTATTTTAGAGCTTAAGTTGCTTTAATTTAATTAACTAAATTATAAACTTTGTTACCTCGAGGCGAGATAGTCTTTACTTATACGTACGTACGCCGTTATGAACTTTAATTGCGCGAATGTTTTTACAACTTAACGTAATAAGCTCGCTAGTACTCCAGGAAATTTAATGCTTTCTATTTTCACTCACGGGTTGATCCCAGCATAAAAGGATTTGGGCCATCAGCGAAACCAACAATTTAATTATAAAATTGGGCGCGAAGTTTCTACCTTTTTATCACACGATGGCGATTTGCAATATTTCCACCATATTCTGGCACTAGACCTCGAGTTTTAGAAAAATTTCTCTGGCGTCATTATATAATGGTAGGATTGTAGAATTACATCTGAATACTCTTTTGAATATCATATTGCTCGAGTGTCGACATATTGATGCGAAAGTTAATATGTAAACGCGTTTGTCTGTTTGCCACCACTTTAACTTTGCTTGTAGGCGAGTAAATGAATGACAGCGTCATCTAGCGCCATAGGGCGCAGCTTTGCTACCTAATGTATAACAGGAGACTCGCTGCGAGACAACTGAATGTTTACAGGATCGCATCAACGAATTTGAACAAAACATCATTCTGCAACTTGCACTATTATAGATATGTCTATCTATGTTTATATATGTCTCTATACAGGGTGTTACAAAAGTTCGGGCCGCTACTTCAGGAGCATATTCTACACATTAAAATATGAAAAATGTTGAAATACATTTTTTTCTTTAAATTGCCTCCTAACGGAGATATGACCATTTAAAGATGGCGCCCCTAAAATGTTTTTTTTACTACAAAAAGTTAACGGTTAGTAGCAAAGTCATTTAATTAGGCAAGCAGTTAAAGAATTGGATTAGGCATATTCTCATGTAACATATTTTTTAAATAAGCAGTAGCGTGGTGTGTAGGGGGTTGCCCGCGATTATTTTTTGCCGTAACTTTTTTGTATTGCAATATTTCGACACAAAAGTGCCATAATTGTAAAAAGCAACATTTTTTATACAAAAAAGGTACTCTTTCTCAAAGTCGCTAAAAGTAACCGTTTCCGAGAAAAAAGCGTTTAAACAAAATTGTTGCATTTATTAGAATTCGTTTTGCAAATTTCTAATTTATCCACTACTAACTGCATTGATATAAAAATAGTACAAAATTAAGAAAAAAAAAATCAAAGCAAGTGTTCGAAATTACTGCCCCCTGCAGCAATACATTGCTCAGCTCGTCTTCTAAGGGAACTCCTTACTCTTTCGCAAATGCCTGGTGTATTGTGAATCTGGTTGAACCCATTTTCAATTCGTTCATTGATCATTGATATTGTCAACTGGTGTGGAGTTGACAATCTGCTTTAGATGTCCCCATAAGTAGAAATCGAGTGGGATGAGGTCAGGAGACCTAGCTGGCCATGGTATCGGACCTCCTCGACCTATCCATCGTTGATGATAGTTGTTATTCAAAAATTCCCTAGCAACTGCACTAAAATGGGCAGGTGCCCCATCGTGCATTATCCACATTCGCTGTCTTGTTATGAGTGGAACATTTTCAAGTAACACGGGTAACTCTGTTTGCAAAAAATGTCTATATGATGCTCCTGTTAACCTATGAGGTAAAAAAAAACGGTCCAATTATAGAGTCCCCTATTATTCCTCCCCAAATGTTAAGTGAAAAATGTTGCTGATGTCTCGACTGAATAACTGCATTGGGATTTTCAACTTGCCACTGATGCATGTTGTGAAAGTTAAGTATCCCGTTTCTGGTAAAACCCGCTTCGTCCGTAAATAATATGAGCGATGGAAAGTTCTCATTTTCAGCGATCTTATGCAATAGCCAGTTGCAAAATTCTATTCTTGGAGGATAATCAGCAGCAAGTAACCCTTGCACTCTTTGAAAATGATAGGGGTAAAATTGGTAAAATTTCAAAATTCGCCAGATAGTTACGTGATTTACTCCTTCGGCTAAAGCAAGTTGTCTAGTGCTGACACATGGATCTTCTTCAACTCGCTGAAGCACACGCTCCTCTAAATTAGCAGCTTCTGCGTTTGGCCTTCCAACACGTTCGCCTTTGAAAACAAAATTTCCTGTTTCACATAAACGAGCATGAATTTTCTGGAACAATTTTTCTCGTGGTAAGTGTCTATTAGGAAAACGTTCAGCATAAAGCCGTCTTGCTTCAGCACGATTACAATTTGCGAGCCCGTACATTAAATGCATATCGGCCATTTCTTGATTTGAATAGTCCATTTTATCAAAATAATGAAAAGTTAAAAAACTACTACACTTACTATTGACAACAAAAACTGCTAAAGTTTACAGTTTACGACCAAATTTTATCAGTGACACAACGTCAATCTCTGGCAGATATTGTCAAGTACAATTGTTTTCTTTACGATCAGTTTGCATGACCAACTTATTTTTTCTTATACAGATTAGTTAGAATTTCGAAGACGGGATAGGATTATTTAAACGCCTTTTTCTCGGAAACGGTTACTTTTAGCGACTTTGAGAAAGAGTACTTTTTTTGTATAAAAAATGTTGCTTTTTACAATTATGGCACCTTTGTGTCGAAATATTGCAATACAAAAAAGTTACGGCAAAAAATAATCGCGGGCAACCCCCTACACACCACGCTACTGCTTATTTAAAAAATATGTTACATGAGAATATGCCTAATCTAATTCTTTAACTGCTTGCCCAATTTCATGACTTTGCTACTAACCGTTAACTTTTTGTAGTAAAAAAACCACTTTAGGGGCGCCATCTTTAAATGGTCATATCTCCGTTAGGAGGCAATTTAAAGAAAAAAATGTATTTCAACATTTTTCATATTTTAATGTGTAGAATATGCTCCTGAAGTAGCGGCCCGGACTTTTGTAACACCCTGTATATGAATAGTTTCATTGTGCACAAATCAGACAATAAATATTCTTTCTTCAGTCGGTGGCCAACATATTAATTATTATTTATTGTTTATGAACCATGATCGCCCAAGAATGTAAACAATGCTGCCCCTTGGTTTAAGTTTGTTCAACAAGATGCCTGTCCCAAGCATACTTCTACATTGGACGTCTCTACGTTTCCTCAGAGATCGATTAATGAACTATTAAGTAAGAAACCGTTTCGATTTCTTTCTTTTTATCTGCGCTAGTTTCTGTTTATCAGCGCTATCACTATAACGACGTACAACGTTCTTAACGCTCGATATTTATACGGTTTCGTGCCGCATTGAAATTTATTAAGCCGCAAAATGCGCCTTTTGCATTTGAACAAGCGTACACGTCAATATCCTTGGGCTCGGCGAAAACAAAAACCTTTTTGTGGTGCGCACACAATAGTTTCTGCTGATATGCACATTGTCGAAGTCATTTGGTCCGGATCTAATGGCTAATTCAATCAACCGACGGCCATAGCCACCAGATATTCATATAAGCTTATGCATATTCATCAGGCGATATGTTAAGCGGTAAACTTCCATATTCCACTTGGAGTTTACAACAGCTTAAAAACGACTTTGGCCGCAACGTTGTGCCTCCCTTTGACCCCCCTGGGGAGATAACTTGACGCATAATACGAATTTTTGACATCCGCGCTATTGAAATTATACAGTAGACGACGGCGACGTAATCTAACCTAACCTAACGTAACTTAACCTAACCTAACTTAACCTAAACTAACGTGACTTAACCTAAACTAACCTAACCCAACCTAACCTAACCTAACCTAACCTAACCTAACCTAAGCTAAGCTAATCTAACCTAAGCTAACCTAACCTAAACTAACCTTATCTAACCTAACCCAACCTAACCTTACCTAGCCTAACCCAACCTAACATAACCTAACCTAATCTAAACTAACCTTACCAAGCCTAACCCAACCTAACCTAACTCAACCTAACCTAACCTAACATAAACTAACTTAACCTAACCTAACCTAACCCAACCTAACCTTACCTAGCCTAACCCAACCTAACATAACCTAACCTAATCTAAACTAACCTTACCAAGCCTAACCCAACCTAACCTAACTCAACCTAACCTAACCTAACATAAACTAACCTAACCTAACCTAACCTAACCCAACCTAACCTTACCTAGCCTAACCCAACCTAACATAACCTAACCTAATCTAAACTAACCTTACCAATCCTAACCCAACCTAACCTAACTCAACCTAACCTAACCTAACATAAACTAACTTAACCTAACCTAACCTAACCCAACCTAACCTTACCTAGCCTAACCCAACCTAACATAACCTAACCTAATCTAAACTAACCTTACCAAGCCTAACCCAACCTAACCTAACTCAACCTAACCTAACATAAACTAACCTAACCTAACCTAACCTAACCTAACCCAACCTAACCTTACCTAGCCTAACCTAACCTAACATAACCTAACCTAATCTAACCTAACCTAACCTAACCTAACCTAACCTAACCTAACCTAACCTAACTCAACCTAACCTAACCTAACCTAAAGCAACCTAACCTAACCTAACCTAACCTAACCTAACATAACCTAACCTAATCTAAACTAACCTTACCAAGCCTAACCCAACCTAACCTAACTCAACCTAACCTAACCTAACCTAACCTAACCTGAACTAACCTTATCTAACCTAACCCAACCTATCCTTACCTAGCCTAACCCAACCTAAGATAACCTAACCTAATCTAAACTAACCTTACCAAGCCTAACCCAACCTAACCTAACTCAACCTAACCTAACCTAACCTAACCTAACCTAACCTAACCTAACCTAACCTAACCTAACCTAACCTACTAACCTAACAACCTAACTAACCTAAACTAACCTTATCTTCCGCTATATAACTTCCGATTCTAACCATTGCATACAGCACAAAATGGCAAGCTTCAACTTCCTTGCCCATCGCCTTCTGAGTCTTCCTCTTAGTAGGGAAAGATTCAGAAAGGAGTTGAAGACAATTAAACATATAGCTGAAGTTAATGGATTCGATCCAAATATTATTTATAAAATTATTAATAAGAAAAAATTTAAATGTGAATTGGTGAATACTACAACTTTCCGAGCTGATGAAAACAAAAACTTTAAATTCGTCTCACTTCCAGTTGAACCCTCGCTCACGCAAGGTTTGGGTGGAATTTTACGAAATCAGGGTTTTAGGGTTATTTATACTTCTAACGGAAAATTAAATTCGCTTTTGGGTAGTTTAAAAGATAAAGTAGAGCAAACAGATAAGTCTGGTATTTATTAAATTTCTTGTAGGGATTGTACTCGTATGTCGGACAAACTAGACGGTCTCTTAAAATCCGACTGAAAGAACATTTGGCTCATTTGAGGTACGGAAGAACTGAGAAGTCAAGTGTGACTCGACATGCTTTTGAATTAGTTCATAGGATAGATAATAATATTAAATTGTTAAGAGTAGTTAATAAGAATTATATGTTAAATGCATGTGAGAGCTTAGCCGTCCATAAGGCTGGTAACAACCTTATGAATGGTTGCGCTGGACCTTTAGGCCATTCATCTCTGTTAAAAATAGTTAAGGTTGATAGATAAGAAATTGTGACATAACGACGTGTATGATTGGATGCGCGTTCGGGTGCGGCCGATCACTCACGAAGTGAATATTCTTAGTATATAAGGGTTAATTTTAAGATTAGATGTTAGTTTCTCTCTGAAGATGACAGCTTGGCTGTCGAAACGCGTTAGAGCAACCTTTGTTGTGTTTTTTAATTTTTCTTGGTTTCAGGGGACAAGTTCTGTGTTTCAATTTTTGACCTTACCTAACCTAACCTAACCCAACCTAACTTTATCTAGCCTAACCCAACCTAACCTAACCTAACCTAACGTAGCTTAACCTAACCTAACCTAACCTAACCTAACTTAAACTAATCTTTTGTTTTTTTCAATTTATTAAACATTTCTTCGGGGCTTAGTTTGGAAATATTTAAATTTTTTATGGTCTGTTGACAATTTTCTAAACAGTTTTTGAAATGCGACTATGTGATATTTAAATTTATTTAAAACGTCACCTCATGACAGTTCACAAATTAAGAGGTTAGTTTATTTAAATAGAATAGAAATAATGAAAAATAGGAGACCAAAAATTAGATATGGGAAAAAAAATGTTTTTTTGGTCTCCTATTTTTAATTATTCCTATTCTTTGTAAAATAAACTAACCTCTTAATTTGTGAACTGTCATGAAATGACGTTTTCGATAAATCTAAATATCACGTAGTCGCATTTCAAAAACTGTTTAGAAAATTATCAACAAACCATAAAAAATTTAAATATTTCCAAACTGGGCTGAAGAAATGTTAAATAAATTGAAAAAACCATAATATTTCCGGTCAATAAGAGTCTACAATGAAAATTAAACTAACCTTACCCAACCTAACCCAACCTAACTTTATCTAGCCTAACCCAACCTAACCTAACCTAACCTAAACTAACCTTACCTAACCCAACCTAACTTAACCTAAACTAACCTAACCTAACCCAACCTATCCTAACCTAACCTAAACTAACCTTACCTAACCTAACCCAACCTAACCTAACTTAACCTAACCTAACCTAGCCTAACCTAAACTAACCTTACCTAACCTAACCCAACCTAACTTTACCTAGTCTAACCAAACCTAACCTAACGTAACTTAACCTAACCTAAGCTAACCTAAGGTAACCTAACCTAAACTAACCTTTTGTTTTTTCAATTTATTTAATATATTTTTTCAAAAACAATTTTTTTTTCATATCTAATTTTTGATATTCTCTGTAATTTATTTGCGAAGTATTCATATTTTTATACAGTTTATTGGCTTTTTCTTCGCCGGTCACTCCTTTCACAATCCTTAATTTCAGTACGTTCTATTAAGGAATGGCAATCTGTTTTAGATTGCCGCAAACAGCGATTGCGTTGGATCTTGGTTTGTCAATCGCTGTTTGGGACTCAACACTGAAAAACACTTAAAACTATATTAAAATTCAAACGACGTAAAAAATAAATAACAACAAGATTATTCAAAATTTTAACGTTTCGGGCAGTGTTATTCTCTGCCTCTCGTCAGAAAACCAATTCAAATATATTCCTTTACAAATTTTTTTGTAAGCTGTCAGAAAGTAATTCTGACAGTTTATTAGGTTTAAATTAAATTTAGGATTGTGAAAGGAGTGACCGGCGAAGAAAAAGCCAATAAACTGTATAAAAATCTAATTTTTGGTCTAATATTTTTCATTATTCCTATTCTATGTAAAATAAACTAACCTCTTAATTTGTAAACTGTCATGAGGTGACATTTTCATTAAATTTAAATATCACGTAGTCGCATTTCAAAAACTGTTTAGAAAATTGTCAACAAATCATAAAAAATTTAAATATTTCCAAACTGGGCCGAATAAATGTTAAATAAATTGAAAAAACCATAATATTTCCGGTCAATAAGAGTCTACCATGAAGTCTAAACTAACCTTACCCAACCTAACCCAACCTAACTTTACCTAGCCTAACCCAACCTAACCTAACCTAAACTAACCTTACCTAACCCAACCTAACCTAACATAAACTAACCTTATCTAACCTAACCCAACCTAACCTAACCTAGCCTTATCCAACCTAACCTAACCTAACCTAAACTAACCTTACCTAACCTAACCCAGCCTAACTTTACCTAGCCTAACCCAACCTAACCTAACCTAACGTAACTTAACCTAACCTAAGCTAACCTAAGGTAACTTAACCTAAACTAACCTTTTGTTTTTTCAATTTATTTAATGTTTTTTTTCAAAAACAATTTTATTTTCATATCTAATTTTTGGTCTAATATTTTTCATTATATCTATTCTATGTAAAATAAACTAACCTCTTAATTTGTTAACTGTCATGAGGTGACGTTTTTAATAAATTTAAATATCAAGTAGTCGCATTTTAAAAACTGTTTGGAAAATTGTCAACAAACCATGAAGAATTTAAATATTTAAAAACTGGGCCGAGGAAATGACAAATAAATTGAAAAAAACATAATATTTCCGGTCAATAAGGGTCTACCATAAAGACTAAACTAACCTTACCCAACCTAACCCAATTTAACCTTACCTAGCCTATCCCAACCTAACCTAACCTAACCTAACCTAACCTAACCTAACCTAACTTTACCTAGCCTAACCCAACCTAACCTAATCTTACCTAACCTAACACAATCTAACCTTACCTAACCTAACCTAACCTAACCTAACCTAACCTAACCTAACCTAACCTAACCTAACCTAACCGAACCTAACCTAACCTAACCTAACTTTACCTAGCCTAACCCAACCTAACCTAACCTTACCTAACCTAACCCAATCTAACCTTACCTAGCCTATCCCAACCTAACCTAACCTAACCTAACCTAACCTAACCTAACCTAACCAAACCTAACCTAAACTAACCTAACCTAACCTAACCTAACCTAACTTAACCTAACCTAACCTAAGCTAAGCGACAGATGCCCCAATTTTAATTATAATGAAGTGTAAACAAATTAATGTTTTGGGGCGATATGTCTCTTTAAATTTCCACTAGATTGTAAACCATACAACGTATTTAAATTTAGAAAAAAAGGCTTCTTTATTGCAAAACTATCGCACTAAACACAATCGCATCAAAAAAAATTGAAACCAATTTAAAATCATCCACAAAATATCAATATGTCGAACATTCTTTAATTAGCTCATACAAATCCCCTTAAAAACCGTTAGTTCTTATGCGGAAATCTCTCTAATTCGAAATGACACAAATGTAGATATTAAAGTGGGTCGCAGTTGAAATTTTCATTAAAAACTTCAGTTAAGTTCAAGACGCTCGTTAGCGCCATCAAAAGGGAATTTATTTAATGGGGTACGTCTGCATTTTACTAGTAATTAGTTGAGTCGACACCACAAAAAACGGTCATTTCGACGGCGAACACGAGTACCAATTACATCGCATTAAAACGCACTCAAGTGTCCCCGCTAACCAACTTCATGTGTTCATTCGGTACAATTTCAGCTGCAGATATCACTGCAGATTCCAGGGAGTTGTCCGCCTGCCTATTTAGTTGCTACTTTGACCAATTCGCGAAAAAATTCCATGCAGAGTAAATGTACCCCCTTTTGACATATTTAAATATTTTTTGGAAATTCAGATGGAGTTAGAGTTTCTAACTTGGGAATTCAAGTTAGTTGTGGCCTTGGGGTTTAACCATCTTACTAAAAGAGTCTTGATCAGAAATATAATTACCTTCGGGAAAGCAAGACTGCTGATGGATAAACCCTGGCAATCAAGGGCTGAAGTACTTATTGCAATAAACAAATCGACTGTTTTCACTTCGACCAAAATAGTTTTAACTGAAGAAAGTCAATTAAAAGCCAAACAATTTCGCACAAACCTGTAATTTAAAGTTACAGCCCTAGAGGTTTCCTTAGTCTGCTTTTATTGCAATAAGTACTTCAGCCCTTGATTGCCAGGGTTTATTCATTAGCAGCCTTGCTTGCCCATAGCTAGTTATATTTCTCCACGGGCTCATTTGAACCAACGTAGGAATATAACCACCCCCGGGCAAGCAAGATTGCTGATGGATCAACCCTGGCAATCAAAGGCTGAAGTACTTATTGTAATAAACAAATCGAGTTTTTTTTTACTTCGAACAAAATATTTCCAACTGAAAAAGTCAATTAGAAGCCAAACAATTTTACACAAATCTATAATTTAAAGTTATAGCACTAGAGGTGTGCTTAGTCTGCTTTTATTGCGATAAGTACTTCAGCCCTTGATTGCCAGGGTTTATCCTTTAGCAGCATTGCTTGCCCGCAGCTGGTTATATTTCTCCACGGACTCAATTGAACCAGTAGAGAAACATAACTACTTTCGGGGAAGCAAGACTGTTGATGAATAAACCCTAGCAATCAAGGGCTGAAGTATTTACTCCAATGAACAAATCGGCTTTCTTCACTTCGACAAAAATGGATTTAAGTAAAGAAAGCCAATTAAAAGCCAAACAATTCTACACAAATCTACAATTTAAAGCGCTTTAGCAAAGTATATTTAAGATACGTAAAAAGTTGTAAACCTAAACTTTATGTATTTAAACGTAAACTTAATTTTTTTTAAAGTGATGTAGAAATTGAAACTAAAGAGTAGTCGCCACAGAATTGAGTGATTAAAACATTTCACGCTATTTATACTCGACCCATACCCAAATCGGAATCTCAAGTGAAAAAAAGTATCCCAAAAAACACTCGGGGGGCATTCTTCGACCCGAAACTCTCGGAATTAACGCCCCCGCAACTAATTATCTTTGCAAACAACATCATCAAAAGTTTTCTTCGCCTCTTTTTTTTTTAAATAAAAAGTAACAGCCGGGGCCGCGATATTTAATGGAGGGCCATTTGCAGGTGGTAATATTTTCCCCGAAACTTTGAATATTCCGCTCTCTATATTAGTTGTTAACTCGCAGGAAGTGGGCCTTGTCGTAATTCGCTTGGGAAATCTTAGCATCCGCCACAAATTTCGTAGGCCTAATATTACCGCTGCATTACCGTCTCCGTGTCGGCGGCGCGGGACGGGACATTCGCCCATTTACTTCAATAATGTATGCACGAGATATACCTCCATCTAATTACCCGGGAATTAGCATAGTGCGGCCGAATAGCCCCAAATAGGTGCACAATTAGATTATCTTATGCTAACAGATAATAAATCTTGACGTCCTAGTCGAAGGGGGTTTATTGCAAAATGAATACAAAAGATGAAGATACAAGAAATGGAGCTCCGGTATTAAAGTGGAGCCGCACACCAACAAAGATAAAAGTGTTGTTATTGATAAGTATCTTTCGATAGAAACCATCAAAAATGCATTACCTTTAATCCCGATTGCAAGACATAAATGAAGGATGTAGGCCCAAGTTCTCGTTGAAACATGGAGGCGAAAGATGGAAGAGGGCGGACGTCAATGTCATTATTATTTTATTTTAATTTTTGTTTGCTTCTCGAAAATTACGAGAATGTTGTAGAAACATTCGAAAACTTTTTTTTTAAATTATTGGCTTAACATTTACGTATCTCTCTGAAGATGACAGCTTGGCAGTCGAAACGCGTTAGGGCAACATTTGTCGAGTTTTTAATCTTTCTTGGTTTCAGGGGACAAGTTCTGTATCTCAATTTTTTAACATTCAAAATTTCATATAAAAACTCGAAAGGTTCACCTTAAACTCGAAAGTTATACCATTTCCAAAATTGCATTCAGGTTAATCTCGAAATATCGTCTTTAAATTTAAAATATTTTGTTTAGTCGAAATATTTCCTTTTTTCTGATAATGACGATATTTTAAGGGAAAAACCGCAACGTTTAGCTTGTCTGGTATTAAAGTGAGCTCCGGCATTAATGTGGAGCCGCACATCACCAACGATGGTTTTTTTGTTATAAAGATAAAGACGAAAGAGACTGAAGAGGGCAGACGTCGATAACATCATTATTTTGATTTTAGGTGTTCACGTTTGTTTCTCGACGAGACTTTTATAGAAAGATTTGAAAGTCTTTTTGTCGAATTATTTAGTCATAACTCAAAATTTGTCATGAGAAGTCAAAATTGCGTTTAAAAAAATTCAGTTTAAAGAAGATATGAGTTTAAAGAAGATATTTCGAGATTAATCTCGAAATATCTTCTATATCTTCTTAGTTTAAAGAAGATATTTCGAGATTAATCTCGAAATATCTTTTTTAAACTTAACTTAAAATTTCTTGATTGATTTAAGTATTCTCTTTCTCAAAATGTCAATATTTTAAGGAAAAAACTGTAAAGTTTAGCTTGCATAGTAATAAGGTAAGCTCAGGCATCAATATGGAGCCGCACACCACCAAAACTAGAGGGACAAATATGGGTTCTTTTGTTATTGAAAAAATCTTTTATAAAAATCATTAAGAAAGCCATAAATTTTAGCTACGATTGCAAGGCCTAAGTCACAAACGATGGGTTTTTTGTTAGAAAGATGAAGACAAAAAAGGTTGAAGAGGGCAGACGTCGATATCATCATTATTTTGATTTTAAGTTTCTACGTTTGTTTCTCGAAAATTACGAGACTTTTATAGAAACATTTGAAAGTCTTTTTGTTGAATTATTGGGTCATCACTTAAAATTTGTCATGAGGAGGCGAAATTGCGTTAAAAAAATTAAGTTTAAAGAATATATGAGATTAAAGAAGATATTACGAGATTAATCTCGAAATATCTTCTATATATTCTTTAAACTTAACTTAAAATTTCTTGATTGATTTAAGCATTCTCTTTGTCAAAATTTCAATATTTTAAGGAAACAAAAATGTAAAGTTTAGTTTGCATGGTAATAAAGTGAACTCAGGCATCAATATGGAGCCGCACACCACCAAAACTAGAGGGACAAATATGGGTTCTTTTGTTATTGAAAAAAATCTTTTATAAAAATCATTAAGAAAGCCATAAATTTTAGCTACGATTGCAAGGCCTAAGTCACAAACGATGGGTTTTTTGTTAGAAAGATGAAGACAAAAAAGGTTGAAGAGGGCAGACGTCGATATCATCATTATTTTGATTTTAAGTTTTTACGTTTGTTTCTCGAAAATTACGAGACTTTTATAGAAACATTTGAAAGCCTTTTTGTCGAATTATTGGGTCATCACTTAAAATTTGTCATGAGAAGTCGAAATTGCGTTAAAAAAATTAAGTTTAAAGAATATATGAGATTAAAGAAGATATTTCGAGATTAATCTCGAAATATCTTCTATATTTTCTTTAAACTTAACTTAAAATTTCTTGATTGATTTAAGCATTCTCTTTGTCAAAATTTCAATATTTTAAGGAAAAAATTGTAAAGTTTAGCTTGCATAGTAATAAAGTGAGCTCAGGCATCAATATGGAGCCGCACACCACCAAAACTAGAGGGACAAATATGGGTTCTTTTGTTATTGAAAAAAATCGTTTATAAAAATCATCAAAAAATGCATAAAATTTAGCCACGATTGCAAGGCCGAAGTCAAGAATGTAGGCGCAGTTTTTCGTTAAACGATGAAAATAAAAGAGATTAAATAAGACCGACGTTAGTATTATCGTTATTTTAATTTTAAATTTGAATGCTTGTTCCTCAAATATTACGATAAATTTATACAGAAATTTAAAAATCTTTTTTCTCGAATTATTAGTCTAACACTCAAAATTATACATGAAAATTCGAAACGTTCATCTTAAACACGAAAGTTGTACCATTTTTGTGATAGCATATTTTGAGATTAAGCTCGAAATATCGTCATTGGACTTAAAATTTTTGTTTAATTTAGCTATTCTTTTTCTTAAAATATCGATATTTAAAAAAAGCTGTAAGATGGCTTGTCTAGTAATAAAGGGAACTTTAGCATCAGTGTGGAGCCGCACATCACCAAAAATAGAAAGACAAATTTCACAAAATTTCACATGAAAAGTCGAAAAGTTCACCTTAAACTCGAAAAATGAACCATTTTCAAAATTGTACACTTCAAGGTTAATCTCGAAATATCGTCATTAAACTCAGAATTACTTGATTAATTTGAGTAACATTTTTCTCAAAATGTCAATATTTAAAAAAACCGTTTAACTTGTCTACTAATAAAGTGAGTTTCGTCATCAACCTGGAGCCGCACACCACCAAATATAGAAAGACAAATATGGGTTCTTTTCTTATTGGAAAATCATAAGATTCATAAGATCAAAGAAGGTAGGAAATTTAGTCACGATTGCAAGGCCTAAATGAAAGATGTAGGCGCAATTTCTCATTGAGAGATGGAGACAAAAGAGATGGAAGATGGCGAACGTCAATATCATGATTATTTTAATTTTAAGTTGTTATGTTAGTTTTTGAAAATTACGAAACTTTCATAGAAAAATTTAAGAGTCTTCTTTCTCGAATTATTAGTTTAGCAGTCAAAATTTCACATGAAAATTCGAAACGTTCACCTTAAACACGAAAGTTGTACCATTTTTGAGATAGCATATTTTGAGGTTAATCTCGAAATATCGTCATTAGACTCAACATTTTTGTTTAATTTAAATATTCTTTTTCTTAAAATATCTATATTTAAAAAAAACTGTAAGGTGGCTTGTCTAGTAATAAAGGGAACTTTAGCATCAGTGTGGAGCCGCACACCACCAAGGATAAAAATACAAATATGGGTTCTTTTATTACTAGAAAACATCTTTCATAAAAACCATCAAAAAAGCCATGAAATTTAGTCACGGTTGCAAGGCTTAAATGAAGCATGGTGCAATTTCTGGTCAAAAGATGAAGACAAAAGAGATGGAAGATGGCGGACGTCAATATCATGATTATTTTAATTTTAAGTTGTTATGTTTGTTTTTGAAAATAACGAGACTTTTATAGAAAAATTTGGAGGTCTTTTTTCTCGAATTATTAGCTTAACACTCAAAATTTCACATGCAAAATTCGAAACTGTTCACCTTAAACACGAAAGTTGTACCATTTTTGAAATAGCATACTTTGAGGTTATTCTCGAAATATTGTCAATAGACTCAACATTTTTGTTCAATTTAAATATTCTTTTTCTTAAAATATCGATATTTAAGAAAAACCGTAAGGTTAGGCTTGTATAGTAATAAAGGGAGCTTTAGGCTCAGTGTGGAGCCGCACACCACCAAAGATAGAGAGACAAATATGGGTTCTTTTATTATTAGAAAACATCTTTCATAAAAACCATCAAAAAAGCCATGAAATTTAGTCAAGGTTGCAAGGCTTAAATGAAGCATGGCGCAATTTCTCGTTAAAAGATGAAGACAAAAGAGGTGGAAGATCGCGGACGTCAATATCATGATTATTTTAATTTTAAGTTGTTATGTTTGTTTTTTGAAAATTACGAGACTTCCATAGAAAAATTTGGAGGTCCTTTTTCTCGAATTATTAGCTTAACACTCAAAATTTCACATGAAAATTCGAAACGTTCACCTTAAACACGAAAGTTGTACCATTTTTGAAATAGCTTATTTTGAGGTTAATCTCGAAATATCGTCATTAGACTCAATATTTTTGTTTAATTTAAATAGTCTTTTCCTAAAAATATCGATATTTAAGAAAAACTGTAAGGTTAGGCTCGTCTAGTAATAAAGCGAGCTTTAGCATTAGTGTGGAGCCGCACACCACCAAAGATAAAAAGACAAATATGGGTTCTTTTGTTACTAGAAAATATCTTTCGTAAAAACAATAAAAAAAGGCTAGAAATTTAGTCACGGTTGCAAGGCCTAAATGGAGCATGGCGCAATTTCTCGTTGAAAGATGAAGACAAAAGAAGATGGCGGACGTCAATATTATGATTATTTTAATTTTAAGTTGTTATGTTTGTTTTTAAAAATTACGAGACTTCCATAGAAAAATTTGGAGGTCTTTTTTCTCGAATTATTAGCTTAACACTCAAAACTTCACATGAAAATTCGAAACGTTCACCTTAAACACGAAAGTTGTACCATTTTTGAAATAGCATACTTTGAGGTTAATCTCGAAATATCGTTATTTGACTCAACATTTTTGTTTAATTTAAATATTCTTTTCCTTAAAATATCGATATTGAAGAAAAACTGTAAGGTTAGGCTCGTCTAGTAATAAAGCGAGCTTTAGCATTAGTGTGGAGCCGCACACCACCAAAGATAAAAAGACAAATATGGGTTCTTTTGTTACTAGAAAATATCTTTCGTAAAAACAATAAAAAAAGGCGAGAAATTTAGTTACGGTTGCCAGGCCTAAATGAAGCATGGCGCAATTTCTCCTTGAAAGATGAAGACAAAAGAGATGGAAGATGGCCTTCAATATCACGATTAACTTAATTTCAAGTTTTTATGTTTGTTTTTTGAAAATTACGAGAATTGTATCGAAAAATGTGAACGTTTTTATCTTTTCAAATTATTGGTTTAACACTCAAAATTTCACATGAAATATGACAAGTTAACTTTGAACTCGAATGCCATCTTTGAAAGTGCATATTTCGAGGTTTATCGAAATATCGTCATTAAACTTAAAATTTTTGTTTAATTTAAATATTATTTTTGTCAAAATGTTAATATTTAAAAAACCGTAAGGTTCAACTTGTCTAGTAATAAAATGAGATCTGGTATCATTACGGAGCTGCACACCACCAAAGATAGAATATCAAATATGGGTTCTTTTATTATTAGAAAATATTTTTTATAAAAACCAACATTAAAACATAAAATTTAGTCATGATTGCAAGGAGTAAATAAAGCATGGGGCTTTGACATTAACGCGGAGCCGCACACCACCAAAAGTAAAAAGACAAATATGACGTTTTTTGCTATTGTTTTTGATAGAAACCATCAAAAAGGCATTTTTTAGTCACGGTTGCAAGGTCTAAATGAGGTCTCATTTGGCACAATTTTGAGCTAACGACGTTTTTTTAAATTCTTCCAATTTAGACCAATAACCTACTGACTGATACACAAATTGTTTTAAACGTTAATTTAGTTGAGACGAGGCTTGTGGGAGCGATAGCATTAAAGTTTTTTCTGCAAGGAACCGGCGTCTTGTTCGACAAGGCAAACACGCTCCGGGAATTTCGATTATCATTGCAAATGACTGGTTGTTTGACTTGGCAATTACAATAACACGGCGGATGAATATTTCGGCTAAGATGTCTCCTTATAACTAAGTTATACAGACTCGGGACGTGTACAACGAAGTCGGTCCACGGATTTGTTTAACATTGGAGGCGCGCTTTATGAAAATGTAGCCGTCTACAAATGGATTAAGGTTCGGGGCCGTGTTCCTTCGGCGCGGCGGCGTCGTTCTCCGCCATTCCCGACGCACTGTAGGCATTCATAATCCCGTTCGGTAATTCCAGTTAATTCCACGATTTTCTCCAAACGTTTGTAATTACTTAACACTCTTTAAATTTCCCAGGGAGGCTTTGTTGGTACAACTTTCGAGGTAATAAGCCGTTGGGAGCAGAACAAGGAAAAGCGACCTTCCCTACGAATTCTGTTTGTTGGAGATTTGTGTAGTAACGTAAATGAAACTGGCATTTTTATTTTGAAAATTACAAAATGTGATAAAAATTGGAATATAAAAAACTAGCTTTCAAAGTAGTGGGGATAGAACGCAGCTATTGAAGGTCAGCGGGACAGTAACTCTACATTTCTCGATTCTCGACAATCTGAAGCATATAGCGATATCCGTCGCGTACACAAGGTATTATATTTTATGTGTTTTAGAGACATTATTGCGTTAGTAACTCAATAGAACTGATAAAAAGTATGATACTGACTCAGGAGGTTAAACAATTTCTCGTAGACCGGAATTACTGACTTATTCGTTTAAAAACATTTGAAAAATTAATAAAACCGTGTCAAGAAAGTTTAATACTTTTTTCTCTTTTGTGTGCTTTATTAGGAATTCTCTACAGTTTTGCGTGATTTAGTAGGAATTCTGTACATGACGGAATTCTCTACAGAATTCTCTAAAGATTTTGCTTAGAAATAAAAGAGCATAATAAGTAATTTTTTAAAAATTCTTTTTACGTAATTATTGATTAAATTTGGAAACACTATTTTCAAAAAATTTCCCGCGGTGGATCCTTGAACCACGCCCTGCTTTGTCATGCCAAAAAAATCGCGAGCTGCCAGCGATTAGAAGCTTTTATACCTGAAAAACTTACAGAGTTTTTTATGAAACCTTCAAAGTTTGTTCCTTTTTAATTCACCCCTAAATTGTTGTTGTCTAACTTGCAAAAATTTTTTTTTAAGATAAGTAATGTTCAAAATTTTTTCTCCAAAGTAGCAACCTTTTTAAAGTTATTTTTTTAAAATAAGGCAACTTTGTGATGCTTTGGTTTTAGATTAGGTTAAACGATTACTAATTTTTAATAAAAGCTCCTGGCGATCCAAAAACTGGTTAACAGCTACTCAAAAGCATAAAATAAAAAAATGCGATAAAATCCCAACAAACTCAATTCAAAGCATCATGTTTCCCTTTGATGTACTACATCGAGTTCGTTGTTTTTTATTCAAACAGGAGGGGATCCTTGTGTCAACTTTTTGTTTGATCGGTACGCGGAACATATAGAAATGTCAATCGCAAGCCGCATAATCGACCAGAATGAAGAGAAGACGGTGTGTCTGGTGTGAGGACTGCCAATTGCCTGATTTTCTCCTTTATTGAAAGTAAAACTGGATTTACAACATCGCCGTGGGTATTATTCAACTGTGAACTTCCTCATCGTTCGATGCGGCCCCCACTGAAATACACTCGTGAAAGCTGGATGCCTCAATTTTCAAACTTTTAAACTCGATTTGGCCGACCTTATCGCCCCACTTGAGAAACGACACCGAGCACCATCCCGTGGTTTGCCTTCTGTGGTGGAATTCTTAATATTTAGTTAGTGATACATTTTGCTAGTTATGAGGGTTCAAAACTCAAAATAGAAATAACTAGGAGCATCATAATTAAAAGTTTAAATCTACTAAGAAATCAGTCGAATAAGATGAACCAAAGAGAAGGTGCGCAGCACCTCGATGCAACGAACGTCGTCAGTAGTGGGAAACAAAGAGGTGGGACGGTTATAAAAATCTCCACTAAGCTTTCGGTTGCCAAAAGTTGCCCAGAAGTGATAAAGAGTATGTCAACGTAACACCCTAAAGATGGTCAAAGGATTTAAGATATCTGACTTCCTAATTATTATTCGTTACCGCAATTTTTTTCCGTATAGAATAGTAGAAAATGATAAGAATGATAACCGAAGATGAAACGGACAAGTCTTTGGTTATCTTCAAAAATCTTGTCGTCTGAAAGATCTCTTGGTTTAAAGGGACAAGATTTTTATTTCAATGATAATTTAAAGTTAGAAAAGTGTCATCGCAAAATTCTAAAATATTACTTACTGTCGCTGGCTAGGGGAAGGAGCAAGAGCCTCTTATTGTTTCATGCTGGGAATCGATCTACCCCTTGTGAAGCCCAATTTCTTAGAGCAGCCCCAAAATAAAGAAAACTAATAATCATAAAGCTTGGGGAAGCGACTATCGATTAGAAAATACATTTTGTCAACTTTATAAACCATATCATGCTCCAACTACCAAACAACAGAGTCATAAATTCCAATTTCCAGTTTAGTTTGCTGGATTTAAAAGTTTTTTGCAAAGAGAGCTAAAGGGCAGGTTAAGAAACGTTTAATTGGGTTATAATTTACTTGAGGGAACTCGTTTCGCAAAGAATACGGGGAAAAGATTGCAGTTAGTTTCCCTTTGATGTTGTTCTCGTTTAATTCCTCGCTGAAACAATAACAGTGAACTGGATAAACAGAAAAGAACTTCCTCTTCGAGAAAGTTTTTGCCATCCGACTTTCGTCGGCGCATTAAAACGTAAATGCAAAAAAAAAAACCGAGCTGCTAATAATGTCTAAATAAAGGGATTCAAGGTATTTATTAAGAAACAAAGAAGCGAGCTCCGAGGGCTTTTTTGCGCGATCGTCTCCTAGTAATCTCGTCATTTGTCCTTATAACTCTTTGTGGAATTTCAATGCAGTGTCGGAGGGTGCGATCGAGAAACAAACAAAAAAGGTAGAGAATTCGGGTCGTTAAATATTTGAAGCTTGTCGAATATTCGACAGGCTTTCTTTAGTTTACTCCCTTTTATTGCGAATTCTATGGGTTATTAGAAATTTCAACCCCGGCTTAAGATCGGATTTATAGCAATAGTTTTGCGCGTCGTCGTAAAATGTTTGCCTGATTTGTTTCATCTGATCTGCCGGCAAATATTTCCCTTTTGGTTCGCTTTTACGACTGTTCTCTTTGATTTCCGTTCAATATGTTTGCCCGGAGATGTCCCCTTTATTTAATTTTGATTTAATTCAGGACATGCATCGAATATTTTCCTATTTGATTACTTGTAACATCATCCCTTTCCACGTTGAAGGAAAATATGTAAAATAAGGGGCAATTTATTTGCCAAGCAATGCACCTAAGCCCTAATAAAGTTAGGGAGCTCTGTAAAAACCTGCGATCTTAAAAGTGCCGAATTTCTCTCTTAGAAGTTCTCTGGGGGCAGTGGGTAACGACCCCTTTCGTATACATTAATAATAAAAGCGCCATTTCGTACAAAGCGAAAGGAATTTTTATTGTCATCCTACTAATTCGCTTTGAAAATGTTTAAAAAAGCTTTCAGGTCATTAAAAGGTGTCTTGCCATTCGGGGATACTCTTTGATCTAAGCTTTTTGCGTGTACTTCTCAAATGGCCCTTTATTAAAGGAGCAACCGCTCCGAGAGAGAGAAAACAATACGAACAAACACGGTACGAACGATGGTAATCCTGTAACTTGTAATCTAACGTGTATACTGCAATTCCTCGATTTAGGTGTAGAAAAATCGGGGGATTCGGGACCGAAAGTTACGACGTAAATAGTCTTTGATTAAAGCGGCAACCGTTCTGTTCTTTGAGAGAGAAAACAATGCGGATAAACACGATACGAACGGTGGTATTCCTGTAACTTGTAATCTAACGTGTACACTGCAATTTCTCGATTTAACTCTAGAAAAAGCGGGGGATTCGGAACCGAAAGTTACAACACAAAAGGTCTTTTATTAAAGGGGCAACCGTTCTGTACTTTGAGAAAGAAAGCAATGCGGATAAACACGATACGAACGATAGTATTCTTGAAACTATTAATCTAACATGTACACTGCAATTTATCAATTTAACTCTGGAAGAACTAAGGGATTCTGGACCTAAAGTTACGACACAAATGGTCTTTTATTAAATGGGCAACCGTTCCGCTCTTGAGAGAAAAAACAATGCAGATAAACACAATACGAACGATAGTATTCTTGAAACTATTAATCAAACGTGTACACTGCAATTCCTCGATTTAACTCTAGAAAAAGTGGGGGATTCGGGACCGAAAGTTACGACACAAATGATCTTTTATTAAAGGGGCAACCGTTTTGTTTTTGAGAGAGAAAACAATACGAACAAACATGGTACGAACGATGGTATTCCTGTAACTTATAATCTAACGTGTACACTGCAATTCTCCGATTTAACTCTAGAAAAAGCGGAAGATTCGGGACCGAAAGTTACGACACAAATGGTCTTTTATTAAATGGGCAACCGTTCCGCTCTTTGAGAGAAAAAACAATGCAGATAAACACAATACGAATGATAGCATTCTTAAAACTATTAATCTAACGTGTACACTGCAATTTATCGATTTAACTCTAGAAAAACTAAGGGATTCTGGACCGAAAGTTACGAAGTAAATGGTCTTTGATTAAAGCGGCAACCGTTCTGTTCTTTGAGAGAGAAAACAATGCGGATAAACACGATACGAACGATAGTATTCTTAAAACTATTAATCTAACGTGTACACTGCAATTCCTTGATTTAACTCTAGAAAAAGCGGGGAATTCGGCACCGGAAGTTACGACACAAATGTTTTTTTATCAAAGGGGCAACCGTTCTGTTCTTTGAGAGAGAAAGCAATACGAACAAACACGGTACAAACGATGGTATTCCTGTAACTTGTAATCTAACATTTACACTGCAATTCCTCGATTTAACTCTAGAAAAAGCGGGGGATTCGGGACCAAAAGTTACGACACAAATGGCCTTTTATTAAATGCGCAACCGTTCTGTTCTTTAAGAGAAAAAACAATGCAGATAAACAAAATACGAACGATAGTATTCTTGAAACTATTAATCTAACGTGTACACTGCAATTCATTGATTTAACTCTAGAATAATTGGGGGATTCTAGACCAAAAAATACGACGTAAATGGTCTTCGATTAAAGCGGCAACCGTTCTGTTCTTTGAGAGAGAAAACAATGCGGATAAACACGATACGAGCGATAGTATTCTTAAAACTATTAATCTAACGTGTACACTGCAATTCCTCGATTTAACTGTAGAAAAATCGGAGGATTCGGGACCGAAAGTTACGCCGTAAATGGTCTTTGATTAAAGCGACAACCATTTTGTTCTTTGAGAGAGAAAACAATGCGGATAAACACGATACGAACGATGGTATTCCTGTAACTTGTAATCTAACGTGTACACTGCAATTCCTCAATTTAACTCTAGAAAAAGCGGGGGATTCGGGACCAAAAATTACGACACAAATAGTCTTTTATTAAAGGGGCAACCGTTCTGTTCTTTGAGAGAGAAAACAATACGAACAAACACGGTACGAACGATGGTATTCCTGTAACTTGTAATCTAACGTGTACAATTCCTCGAATTAACTCTAGAAAAAGCGGGGGATTCGGGACCGAAAGTTACGACACAAATAGTCTTTTATTGAAGGGGCAACCATTCTCTTCTTTGAGAGAGAAAACGATGCAGATAAACACGATACGAACGATAGTATTCTTGAAACTACTAATCCAACGTGTACATTGCAATTCATCAATTTAACTCTAGAAAAAGTGGGGGATTCGAAACCGGAAGTTACGACACAAGTAGTCTTTTATTAAAGGGGCAACAGTTCTGTTCTTTGAGAGTGAAAACAATACGAACAAACACGGTACGAACGATGGTATTCCTGTAACTTGTAATCTAACGTTTACACTGCAATTCCTCGATTTGACTCTAGAAAATGCGGAGAATTCGGGCCCAAAAGTTACGACACAAATGGTCTTTTATTAAATGGGCAACCGTTCTGTTCTTTAAGAGAAAAAACAATGCAGATAAACAAAATACGAACGATAGTATTCTTGAAACTATTAATCTAACGTGTACACTGCAATTCATCGATTTAACTCTAGAAAAATCGGGGAATTCGGGACCGAAAGTTACGACATAAATGGTCTTTGATTAAAGCGGCAACCGTTCTGTTCTTTGAGAGAGAAAACAATGCGGATAAACACGATACGAACGATAGTATCCGTGAAAGTATTAATCTAACATGTACATCGCCATTTTCTTCATCCAACTGTAGAAAAATCGAAGGATTCTGGAGCAGAAGTGACAACACGCAAATTTTTAACTAGCTGATCTAGGATCCTTAAGAACTTAGGTCTAAATAAATGTTTAACTTTTCAGTAGAACGTACAAATGGTTCTTTATTAAACCAGCAACCGTTCTTGAGAGCGAATAGAATGCAAACAAACACGATACGAACGATAATACTCCTGAAACTTTTAGTCTTACATGTACACCGACATTTCTCTACTTAACTGTAGAAAAATCAAGGGATTCGGGACCGCAAGTGACGATACAAAAATTGACAACTAGGTGATCTAGTATCATCAAGAAATTTAAATTTTGGGTCCTTCAGCTGAAGATACAAATGGCGGTTTATTAAAGCAGTAACCGCTCCGTTGGTGAGAGAGAAAACAATGCGGACAAACACGATACGAACGATAATATCCTTGAAACCTTTAATCTAACAAATACACCAACATATTCTCGTTATAACTGTAGATAAATTAGGGGATTCGGGGCCAGAAGTAACGATACGAAATTGACAACTAGGTGATCTAGGATCATCAAGAAATTTGAATTTTAGGTCCTTCAGCTAAAGATACAAATAGCAGTTTATTAAAGCAGCAATCGCTCCGTTATTGAAAGAGAAAACAATGCAAACAAACACGATACGAGCTATAGTATTCTTGAAACCTTTAATCTAACAAGTGTACTAATATTCTCTCGATATAACTGTAGATAAATCAAGGGATTCGGGACCAGAAGCAACGATACAGAAATTGACAACTAGGTGATATAGGATCATCAAGAGTTGGGAATTTTATATAGCGCTGAACAAATGACGCAACTGAACATTACAGGAAAATATATCCAAATAAAGACGGACAGCCAGGCAGCCCTTAAGGCCCTGAGGAATGTGAAAACAAACTCAGTGCTGGTATGGAATTGCCACCTAGCTCTAGAGCGTCTATCACAAGAGAATGCAATTGATCTAATATGGATCAAAGGACATTCTGGAAAAGAGGGAAACGAACGCGCTGACAAACTGGCGAGGAAGGGTTCGGAGGGACAATTCGTTGGACCAGAACCAACCTTTCCCCTGGCAAGATCAACCGTAAGATCCCTACTTAACGAAGAAACTTATCGTAAACACAAAGCCTTATGGGCATCAATAACAACATGCCGACAAACTCACGCATTCATTAGAATGCCGTGCAAGGAAAGGGCAAAACTATGCCTACAACTCTCAAGGAATAATCTCAGGAAACTTGTAGGGATATGAACAGGTCACTGTCGATTAAACAAACACCTTCACAGAATGACCAGAAACGACTCGAGCTGCAGAGGGTGCTTAGAAGAAGATGAGAGTGTCGAGCACGTGATGTATCACTGCCCGGCACTAGCATCAATCAGAGGATCCACGCTGGGGGACTTCTGGCGCCTAGTGTGGTTAGTTTGAGAGAGACGCATCCAAGGGACGTTCTTCAGTTTTCTGACAAGGTTGGGTGGCTGAATGAATGACCAAAAACACCTCAATCACGGGTATAGCACAATGGGCCCGGAAAAGGTGGCCTAAGTGCTGGCCTAAATTTTTAGGCAAGCCACAACGAATCCAGAATCCAGGATCATCAAGAAATTTAAACTTTATGGCCTTCAGCTGAAGATACAAATGGCGGTTTATTAAAGCAGTAACCGCTCCGTTGGTGAGAGAGCAAACAATGCGAACAAACACAATACGAACGATAGTATTCTTGAAATCATTAATCCAACAAATACACCAACATATTCTCGATATAACTGTAGATAAATCAGGGGATTCGGGACCAGAAGTGGCAACATAGAAACTCACAACTAGATGATCTAGGATCAACAAGAAATTAGGTTTAAATTTTTAGGCCCTGAACGTACAAATGGCAGCTTATTAAAGCAGCAATCGCTTTTCTTTTCTTTTTTTTTTTGAGGAAGGCAAAATAGTATTGTAACGAAATGTAAATTGTAGAATTTAGTACGTAAGAAAAGTTTCTAGAAAGATCTGATACGGGGAAACGGCCGCGATAATGAAGCAAACGGCAGATAAGCGTTCCAGAAATTTGGGCCTACGATAAGCTTTATCTGCCCAAAACTTCTAGAACCTGGAAGCGAAAACTATATAAGGCGGACGCCTTTCCCTCGAGTCAATCAGTTAGTTAGAGTCAGTCACTGTAATTAGTAAATTACTAGTTACTAGTAGTAGTAGTTACTAGTAGAAGTAAATAAGTGAGTTCATTATTCAGTTGTAGTGTTCCGAGTTTAGTTTGAAAATAAAGTGAGTATTATTCAGCAAGTGTTAAATAATCAATTCGAACCGATAGCCCATAACAGTATGAATAAAAACAATACGAACAAAAATATTTCCGAAACTTTTAGGAGTAAAATGTACTTCCCAATTTCTTTGCTTGAACAGTAGAATAATTGGGGGATTCTGCAGCAAAAGGAAAGATACAACTTTCCACAAACAGAACTAGGGGATCCCGGATGGGCGAAAAATTTAATTGACCTAAATTTTAGACATTTTGATTGAAGTGCTTTCCATATGGCATTTTATTAATTTTATGTTTTTTGGGGGGGAGGCAATAATTCCCACAAAAGCGATACGAGTAAAAATATTATCGAAACTTCCAGCATACAACGTATACCGCAGTTTTCTTGATTAATAGTAGAATAATCAGGGGATTCGAGAGCAAAAGTGAAGATAAAAAATACACTCCCCACTCAAGCAGAACTGGAAAATCCTTGACGATTAAAAAATTGCATTTGAGTGAATTTTGGAATCTTCCATTGTAAGTCCTTCCTAAATAAAATAGTGGCAACCGCTTTCATTTATTTTTTTATTTTTTAAAGAGGCAGTAATACGAACAGAAGTGATACGAACTAAAACATTTCCAAAACTTTTGGTGTTTGTTTGGTTTTTTTGTTTTAGTTGATTTAACAGTAGAATCATCGGAGGATTCGGGAGCAAAAGTGAAAACATAAAAATGCATTTTCTTTCATACAAACCAAACTAGGGGATGCCGCAGGATTAAGAAGTGTTTTGGGGGACGTTATAGACCCTGTCACTTTGATTCCAAATAATTTGTAACTTCCTTACGTTTGTTCGAGTCTCATCATTGAGCTTTGTTTCGCCGCAACATCTGATCTATTCTCCTTACAGATCTTTTGGTTTTAATGTTTCTTTTCTTTTTTAATGAAACGGACTGGTCCTTGGTTATTTTCAAAAATTGAAATACAGAACTTGTCCCCTGAAACCAAGAAAGATTAAAAAATACAATCTTTGTTGTATTTTTTAATCTTTCTTGGTTTCAGGGGACAAGTTCTGTATTGTAATGTTTCTTTTCCACTCAGATTATATCTATATCTAGCAAGGTTTGGACAGGCACACACACAATGTGTAAACTTGTTTTCTTTCCTGTCCCACACAGTCGACATTGGTGGCTTTCTGCTAGCTTGAGTTTAACCAGGTGTCTGTTAAAGTTCTCATCAGCAGAGAGCAGACCTACTTCTTTGCTTAGTGTACTTTTATTTATTGGAACAAGTACTTCAGCCCTTGATTACCAAAGTTTACCCATCAGCAGTCTTGCTTGCCCCCAGCTGGTTATATTCATCCACGTGCTCATTTGAACCGATGGAGGAATATAACCACCTCCGGGCAAGCAATACTGCTCATGGATAAACTCTAGCAATCAAGGGCTGAAGTACTTATTGCAATGAATAAATTGGTTTTTCTTACTTCAACCAAAATAGTTTCAAGTAAAAAAATTCAATTAAAAGCCAAACAATTGTACACAAATCTACAATTTAAAGGCCAGTGAGCAGACCCAGTACTTTTCTACAGTACTTTTTGACCTAGTGCTTGGTCTGCTTTTATTCACTACAATAAGTATTTCACCTTTTATTTGCTAGGGTTTATCCATCAGCAGTGTTGCTTGTTCGCGGCTGGTTATATTCCTCCACGGGCTCATTTGAACCGATAAAGGAATATAATCACCTGCAGGCAAGCAAGATTGCTGATGAATAACCTCTGACAATCAAGGGCTGAAGTACTTATTGCAATGAATAAATCGGTTTTCTTCACTTCAGCCAAAATACTTTCAAATGAAGAAATCCAACTAAAAGCCAAACAATTTTGCACAAATCTACAATTCAAACGCCAGTGAGCAGACCTAGTACTTTTCTTAGTCTGCTTTTATTCATTGCAACAAGTACTTCAGCCCTTGATTGCCAGAGTTTATCCATCAGCAGTCTTGCTTGTGTGCGGCTGGTTATATTCCTCCACGGGCTCATTTGGAACGGTGGAGAAATATATTCACCTGCGGGCAAGCAAGATTGCTGATAAATAACCTCTGACAATCAAGGGCTGAAGTACTTATTGCAATGAATAAATTGGTTTTCTTCACTTCGGCCAAAATACTTTCAGATGAAGAAATTCAACTAAAAGCCAAACAATTTTACACAAATCTACAATTTAAAGGCCAGTGAGCAGACCTAGTGCTTTTCTTAGTTTGCTTTTATTTACTAAAATAAGTACTTTAGCCCTTGATTGCTAGGGTTTATCCATCAGCAGTCTTACTTGTCCGCTGCTAGTTATATTCCTCCACGGACTCATTTAAACCAGTAAAGGGATATAACCACCTGCGGGCAAGCAAGATTGCTGATGAATAAACTCTGACAATCAAGGGCTGAAGTACTTGTTGCAATGAATAAATCGGTTTTTTTCACTTCAACCAAAATACTTTCAAATGAAGAAATCCAACTAAATGCCAAACAATTTCACACAAATCTACAATTTAAAGGCCAATGAACAGACCTAGTACTTTTCTCAGTCTGATTTTATTCATTGCAACAGGTACTTCAGCCCTTGATTGCCAGAGTTTATCTATCAGCAGTCTTGCTTGCCCGCAGCTGGTTATATTCATTTACGGGCTCATTTGAACAGGTAAAGAAATATAATCACCTGCAGGCAAGCAAGATTGCTGATGAATAACCTCTGACAATCAAGGGCAGAAGTACTTATTGCAATGAATAAATCGGTTTTCTTTACTTCAGCCAAAATACTTTCAAATGAAGAAATCCAACTAAAAGCCAAACAATTTTACACAAATCTACAATTTAAACTCCAGTGAGCAGACCTAGTACTTTTCTTAGTCTGCTTTTATTCATTGCAACAGGTACTTCAGCCCTTGATTGCCAGAGTTTATTCATCAGCAGTCTTGCTTGTGCGCGGCTGGTTATATTTCTTCACGGGCTCATTTGAAACGGTGGATAAATATATTCACCTGCGGGCAAGCAAGATTGCTGATGAATAACCCCTGACAATCAAGGGCTGAAGTACTAATTGCAATGAATAAATTGGTTTTCTTCACTTCAGCCAAAATACTTTCAAATGAAGAAATTCAACTAAAAGCGAAACAATTTCACACAAATCTACAATTTAAAGGCCAGTGAGCAGACTTAGTGCTTTGCTTAGTTTGCTTTTATTTACTAAAATAAGTACTTTAGCCCTTGATTGCTAGGGTTTATTTATCAGCAGTCTTGCTTGTCCGCTGCTAGTTATATTCCTCCACGGACTCATTTAAACCAGTAAAGAAATATAACCACCTGCGGGCAAGCAAGATTGCTGATGAATAAACTCTGACAATCAAGGGCTGAAGTACTTGTTGGAATGAATAAATCGGTTTTTTTCACTTCAACCAAAATACTTTCAAATGAAGAAATCCAACTAAAAGCCAAACAATTTTACACAAATCTACAATTTAAACGCCAGTGAGCAGACCTAGTACTTTTCTAAGTCTGCTTTTATTCATTGCAACAGGTACTTCAGCCCTTGATTGCCAGAGTTTATCTATCAGCAGTCTTGCTTACCCGCAGCTGGTTATATTCATTTACGGGCTCATTTGAACAGGTAAAGAAATATAATCACCTGCAGGCAAGCAAGATTGCTGATGAATAACCTCTGACAATCAAGGCTGAAGTACTTATTGCAATGAATAAATCGGTTTTCTTCACTTCAGCCAAAATACTTCCAAATGAAGAAATCCAACTAAAAGCCAAACAGTTTTACACAAATCTACAATTTAAACGCCAGTAAACAGACCTAGTACTTTTCTTAGTCTGCTTTTATTCATTGCAACAGGTACTTCAGCCCTTGATTGCCAGAGTTTATCCATCAGCAGTCTTGCTTATGTGCGGCTGGTTATATTCCTCCACGGGCTCATTTGAAACGGTGAATAAATATATTCACCTGCGGGCAAACAAGATTGCTAATGAATAACCCCTGACAATCAAGGGCTGAAGTACTTATTGCAATGAATAAATTGGTTTTCCTCACTTCAGCCAAAACACTTTCAAATGAAGAAATTCAACTAAAAGCGAAACAATTTTACACAAATCTACAATTTAAAGGCCAGTGAGCAGACCCTGCTTTTATTCATTCAGGTACTTCAGCCCTTGATTGTCAGAGTTTATCCATCAGGAGTCTTGCTTGTCCGCAGGTGGTTATGTTCCTCCTCTGGTTCAAATGAGCCCTTCCGAGGTTTTTTAATATAATGTTTTTGCCTAAGAAGTTATTTTTAAATAATCTTCAAATGGCTTGTAATGCATTAGTTTGTCTATTTATTATTTTTTTTTGAGACTGTAATATAAATAGAAACTGTACGAACGAAAATACTTTCGACCAATCCAAAGGCGTATCGTTAATATGATTTTCTTTTCCATAAGCAAAGCAGTTATAAATCAAATTGATCCTTAAACCAGTAAGCCAGCAATATTCTAAATTAATTTCATATTTGCAGAATTGATCAGATCTGAAATCTCTCTGTTAAAACCACCAAAAACAAAGGAATAATTCGAACAAAAGCGCTACGTTTGATGTTAGTATTAAATAATTGATTTATTTTGACATTTCTGTCTCTAATAACCAGAATTCCAATCGACTGCATATGTGGATTGTGCAATATTCTCAAAATTATCGCCTAAGAGACGCGGGTGATACAAATAGAAACGTGAATATTTGATAAAAATAAGCCCGAATATAGAAGATCGTGACTGCACGTTTTACATCTACATTTCAAACATCTTGTCGTTATATTTCGCCGGAGAAACACAGCCGGGATTCAGACGAAATAGCAGCAAAAACGACAAAATATCGACCACATTCAGTAATTGCAAAATTGATAAGCTGTCACAGTTGCTGTTATATCAAGCCTAATTACTTGTCTTGAGTGTCTATCAACCTAAAATAACTACGAGTCTGCCTTAACAAAATAGTGGATGCACCAAATGGTAACCGTGATTGACTTTGTCAAAATGCTGGGTGCCTCTGGCGGGCGCATCCACCATTCCGCTGATTTTAAACCGATCATCAAATGACGTGTCCGCGCGTTACACAACGCCAGCCACACCCTGCAATGAAAATATCCAATGCACAACAAATACATTCAAAAGCAGAAATTTTGCGACAACAATGGCGACGTGGAAACGTACAAAAGTGATGCGCGATATCTAAACGTATTGTCCAAATTATCTGTACTGTAGACGCATTTATGTTATAAATTGGAGATAAAGCTGTTCAATAGTTTTAATACCTCTGAAATGTAGATATGAAATCTGAATAAAACTGAGCGAAACGGTATCATCTGCTCCATCGAGCGCAAACTATTGTCTATTTGACGGACGCGTTGGTATTTTTTCAGTTTTACAAAAATGGGATTCGTGCAAGAAAGCAAACAACGCAGATCATTTTTTCGACTTGTTCGCATTTAGTCCGAAGGCCGTTAATAACGCAAGGAATGTCGGTCGGAATTTGTGACTGCCGTAATCACTTCCTAAAACCCCTCTGAAAGCACATAAAAGCGGTCCACTCTGCAATTGATATGGAATTTAAATTTATTAACCGGCTGCCGCTGAAACAGGGAAATTTGTTGTTATTTGGTGTATTTCCGACTTTATCTTCTAAATCTTGCGACCGATAAAGCTGATTTACGACCGGTTTAAACCCGTTTCGAAATTATACAACGCCTCAATACTACGAAATTACCCATCAAGAAACTATTAAATTAAAAAGGTAGCTGACAGGAAAATTACGAATATTGGGGGGGGGGGTGATTTATGTGGAATATCAAAAAAGGTTCGTGAAGTAGCAAAAGTTCGAAAAACGGATAAATGTTTCGGTCAGTTCGAAAAAGTAACAATGCCGGAAAAACGCGGGGTGTGTGTTTTATGAGTTCGCAGGCGGCCAACTTCGGGAAGTTTTCATATTTTTTATATAGAAAAAAAGCGTCTAACTGCGATGATTTGTGTAGCGGGGACAAGTAGTCAAAGACCGGGAAACGTTTCCGCTTTATGTGTGCTCCCTGCTTTCCGATATCGGCGATGCCCCACAAATTACCGCCGCCCAAGTTCGATTCCACCAACGTAAAAAGTAAAACTCTTACGACTTAACCCTTTTCTGAACTCTGAGCTACGAAGTAGTTCACGAGTAAATAAGGGTGGTCGAACGGTATGTTTCAAAAACAGATGCTGTAAAGAGGGTTTCAATCGTAGTGCTTACAGTAAGAAATTTTACTGTCGCGACAGCCAAATTTGTACATACATAGGACTAGTTGCAAAATGTAAATAACATGACATATGTGAAACGAATTCAGATGTTTTAATTCGAGGAATTTTTTGTATATGTTTCATTACCATCTAGTTACTATGTAGAAACTACTTAATTATTCGGGACTATACTAAGCGTATATAAGAAAAATTCTCCATACTTCACGAGTACCTAAGGGTGGTCGAACCAACTCTTTAAAAAAAAGCGGATGTTTTAAAGAGTCGTAGACTGCTTAAAGTAAGAAACTTTACGGGGAAGACAGTCAATTTCTGGACTTATGTAATATAACTTTTAAAAACGAAATAACATTCCGAACCCACATAAAGCAAATTCGAAGGTTGAATTCGGGGAATTCTTTGTATATATTTCATTAACACATATTGACGACCTTTAAAAAACAGATCTTGTAAGGAAATACAATCGTAGTGCTTGCAATAAGAAATTTTACGGGAACGATAGTCAAATTTGAACATAGAATATAGAATATAGAATATAGAATATAGAATATAGAATATAGAATATAGAATATAGAATATAGAATATAGAATATAGAATATAGAATATAGAATATAGAATATAGAATATAGAATATAGAATATAGAATATAGAATATAGAATATAGAATATAGAATATAGAATATAGAATATAGAATATAGAATATAGAATATAGAATATAGAATATAGAATATAGAATATAGAATATAGAATATAGAATATAGAATATAGAATATAGAATATAGAATATAGAATATAGAATATAGAATATAGAATATAGAATATAGAATATAGAATATAGAATATAGAATATAGAATATAGAATATAGAATATAGAATATAGAATATAGAATATAGAATATAGAATATAGAATATAGAATATAGAATATAGAATATAGAATATAGAATATAGAATATAGAATATAGAATATAGAATATAGAATATAGAATATAGAATATAGAATATAGAATATAGAATATAGAATATAGAATATAGAATATAGAATATAGAATATAGAATATAAAATATAGAATATAGAATATAGAATATAGAATATAGAATATAGAATATAGAATATAGAATATAGAATATAGAATAAAGAATAGAAGACAAGTTCCAAAATGGAAAGAACATTCCGGACATATGTCAAACAAATTCAAAAATTTGAATTCGGGGAGTTTGTTGTATATATTTCATTATCATCTAGTGACTATATAAAAACTACTCCAGTCTTCAGGACTATACTGGGCGAATTTAAGAAAAGTACTCCATAGTTCACGAGTAAGTAAGGGTGGTCGAACCAAATCTTGAAAACAACAGGCGAGTGATGAAATCGTATGGTGCTTGGAGCAAGGAACTTTACAAGGAAGACAGTTAAATTTTGGACTTATCTAAGATAATTTTGAAAGAAAATAACATTTAGAAAACACGTAAAACGAATTCCAAGAGTTGAATTCGAGGAGTTCTTTCTATTATCATTACCATAAATTGACGATGTGAAAATTATTTTTGCCTTCAGAACATTAAGGAGCCTCACTAAGAAGTACCATAGAACCCCATGCTTCACGAATGAATAAGGGTGGTCGAACGAAATCTTCAAAAAACAACAACGCAGTGCTTTGCAGCAAAAAACTTTGCTGAAGAGACAATCAAGTTTTGGTTTTTACCTAAACTAAGTTCTTAAATGACAATGACGTTAAGTAAAGAATAAAAATGTGTAAATTGACAAACATTTAGATCTTATTTTACGGGTACAATAGTCAAATTTGAACATAGGATATAGAATATAGAATAGAAGACAAGTTCTAAAATGAAAATAACATTTCAACTGTATATGAAACGAGTTTACAACTTTGAAAGTTTTTTGTGGGTTTCATTAGTATGTTTTATTATTATTTAGGGAAAAACTACTTTAGTCTGCTGGACTGGGCGCATTTAATAAAAATTCTTTATAGTTCACGAAAAACTAAGGGTGATCGAACCAAATCTTAAAAACAACAGACGAGAAATGGAATTGTATAGTGCTTGGACGCATTTAATGAAAATTCTTTATAGTTCACGAGTAGCTAAGGGTGATCGAACCAAATCTTTAAAACAACAGACGACTAATGGAATCGTATAGTGCTTGGAACAAGAAACTTTACGTTTGTTGTATATGTTTCATTATCATCTAGTCACTATATGAAAGCTACTCCAGTCTTCCCGACTACACTGGGCGCACTTAAGAAAAATATTCCATAGTTCACGAGTAACTAAGGGTGGTCGAACCAAATCCTAAAAACAACAAACTAGTAATACAATCGTATAGTACTTGGAGCAAGAAACTTTATAAAGAAGATAGTCAAGTTCTGGACTTATATAAGATGAGTTTGAAGAGGAAATATCATTCCTCAAACATGTCAAACTAGTGGAATTCGAGGAGTTCTTTGTATTAACATTACCATATATTGATGATGTGAAAATCATTTCCGCCTTCATATTTTTTAGCAGCCTCAATAAGAAGTACATACCGAGCCCCATAGTTTACGAATAAATAAGGGTGGTCGAACGAAATCTGGAAAAAAACAGACCTTATAAAAATGGATACGATTGTAGTGCTTGAAATAAGAAATTTTACGGGGAGATAGTCGAATTCGAATTAACAACATGAGACAAGTTCCAAAATGAAAATAACATTCCAACTGTATATAAAACGAGTTTACAACTTTGAAAGTTTTTTGTAGGTTTCATTATTATTTAGGGACCATGTGAAAACTACTTTAGTCTGCAGGACAGGGCGCATTTAATAAAAATTCTTTATAGTTCACGAATAATTAAGGGTGATCGAACAAAATCTTAAAAACAACAGACGAGTAATGGAATCGTATAGTGCTTGGATGCATTTAATAAAAATTCTTTATAGTTCACGAGTAACTAAGGGTGATCGAACCAAATCCTAAAAACAACAGACGAGTAATGGAATCGTATAGTGCTTGGATGCATTTAATAAACATTCTTTATGGTTCACGAGTAACTAAGGGTGATCGAACCAAATCTTAAAAACAACAGACGAGTAATGGAATCGTATAGTGCTTGGATGCATTTAATAAAAATTCTTTATAGTTCACGAGTAACTAAGGGTGATCGAAACAAATCCTAAAAACAACAGACGAGTAATGGAATTGTATAGTGCTTGGATGCATTTAATAAACATTATTTATGGTTCACGAGTAACTAAGGGTGATCGAACTAAATCTTAAAAACAACAGACGAGTAATGGAGTCGTATAGAGCTTGGACGCTTGGACGAAATTTAATAAAAATTCTTTATAGTTCACGAGTAACTAAGGGTGATCGAACCAAATCTTAAAAACAACAAACAAGTGATGGAATCGTATAGGGCTTGGAGCAAGCAACTTTACGATGAAGACAGTTTAATTTTGGACCTATATAAGATAATTTTGAAAGGGAATAATATTCCGAATACGCGTAAAACGATTTCGAAGAGTTGAATTCGGGGGGTTCTTTATTACCGTATATTGACGATGTGAAATTTCCGCCATCACAACTTTAAGGAACCTCAATGGAAAGTACCATGCGAAAGCCCATAGTTTCCGGGTGAATAAGGATGTTCGAACTAAATCTATAAAAAACAAACCTTGTAAAGATCGATCCAATCCTAGTGCTTAAAATAATAATTTTTACAAAGAAGCAGTCGCATTCAGACTTACTACATAAGACAAGTGTCCAAATGGAAATAATATTTTGGTTGTATGTGAAACGAGTTTAAAACTTAAGGATTCTTTTGTCTATGTTTCATTACCATCTAGTGACTATGTAAAAACTACTTCAATCTTTATTACTACGCGTAGTGTAATAAAAAAAATACTCCATAGTTAACGAGTAACTAAGGGTGGTCGAACCAAATCTTAAAAAAAGGAGACGAGTAATACAATCGTATAGTTCTTGGAGCAAGGAACATTCCGAAAACTTGTAAAACGATTTGGAAGAGTTGAATTCAAGAAGTTCTTCATTACCATATATTGACGATGTAAAAATTACTTTCGCTTTCAGAACTTTACGCAGCCCCAATAAGAAGTATTATACGGAACCCCATAGTTCACGAGTGAATAAGGATAGTCGAACAAAATCTACAATGTACATACCTTGTACAGATAAATACAGAAGTAGTGTTTAAAATACGAAAATTTTAGGGGGAAGACAGTCAAATTCGGACTTACTACGTAAGACAAGTTCCAAAATGGAAATAACATTCCGGTCGTATGTGAAACGAGTTCAAACTTTGGGAGTTTTTGGTATATGTTTTAATACCATCTAGCGACTACGTGAAAACCACCCTAAACTTCAGGACTATACTGAGCGCATTTAAGAAAAATACTCAATAGTTCACGAGTAACTAAGGGTGGTCGAACCAAATCTTAAAAACAACAGACGAGTAACGGAATCGTATAGTGCTTAGAGCAAAGAACGTTACGAGAAAGACACTCAAGTTTTGGACCTATATAAGACATTTTTGAAAGGAAATAACATTCCGAAAACACGTAAAACAGATTCCAAAAGTTAAATGCGAAGAGTTCTTTGTATTATCATGGCCATAAATTGACGATGTAAAAATTATTTTTTCCTTTAGAACTTTAAGGAGCTTTAATAATAAATACCATACGGAACCCCATAGTTCACGGGTGAATAAGGATGTTCGAACAAAATCTATAAAAAACAAACCTTGTTAGGATGGATACAATCGTAGTGCTTGAAATAAAAAATTTTACAGAGACGCAGTCGCATTCAGACTTACTACATGGGACAAGTTTCAAAATAAAAATAATATTCCGATCGTATGTGAAACGAGTTTAAATTTTGAGAATTTTTTCTATCTGTTTCATTACCATCTAGTGACTATGTGAAAACTACTCCACTCTTAAGGACTGTACTGGGCACGTTTAAGAAAAATATTCCATAGTTCACGAGTAACTAAGGGTGGTCGAACCAAATCTTTAAAACAACAGACGAGTAATACAATCGTATAGTACTTGGTGAAGAAAACGTTCCAAAGAAGACATCAAATTCTGGACTTACCCAAGATAAGTTTAAAAAGGGAATAACCTTTCGAAAACACGTAAGACGATTTGGAAGAGTTGAATTCGAGGAGTTCTTTATTAGCATATATTGACGATGTGAAAATTACTTTCGATTTCAGAACTTTACGGAGCCCCAATAAGAAGTATTATACGGAACCCCATAGTTCACGAGTGAATAAGGGTAGTCGAATGAAATCTACAAAAAACAGAGCTTGTACAGATAAATCAATATTTGTGCTTAAAATAGGAAATTGTATGGGGGAGACAGTCGAATTCGGATTTATTACTTAAGACAAGTTCCAAAATGGAAATAACATTCCGATTGTACGTGAAACGAGTTTAAAACTTTGGGAGTTTTTGGTATATGTTTTAATACCATCTAGTGACTATGTGAAAACTACCCCAATCTTTAGAACTATACTAAGCGCATTCAAGAAAAATATTCCATAGTTCACGAGTAACTAAGGGTGGTCGAACCAAATCTTAAAAACAATAGACGAGTGATGGAATCATATAGTGCTTAGAGCAGAGAACTTTACAAGAAAGACAGTCAAGTTTTGGACCTACATAAGATAATTTTGAAAGGGAATAACATTCCGAAAACACGTAAAACAGATTCCAAAGGTTAAATTCGAGGAGTTCTTTGTATTATCATTACCATAAATTGACGATCTGAAAATTATTTTTGCCTTCAGAACTTAAAGGAGCCTCAATAAGAAGTACCCATAGTTCACGAGTGAATAAGGATATTCGAACAAAATGTACAAAAAACAAACCTTGTAAAGATGGATACTATCGTAGTCCTCGTGAAACGAGTTTAAATTTTGAGATTTTTTTCTATATGTTTCATTGCCATTTAGTGCCTATGTGAAAACTACTCCACTCTATAGGACTGTACTGGGCGCGTTTAAGAAAAATACTTCATAGTTCACGAGTAACTAAGGGTGGTCGAACCAAATCTTTAAAACAACAGACAAATGATGGAATCATACAGTGCTTAGAGCAGAGAACTTTACGAGAAAGACACTCAAGTTTTGGACCTACATAAGATAATTTTAAAAGGAAATAACATTTCGAAAACACGTAAAACAGATTCCAAAGGTTAAATTCGAGGAGTTCTTTGTATTATCATTACCATAAATTGACGATGTGAAAATTATTTTTGCCTTCAGAACTTGAAGGAGCCTCAATAAGAAGTACCCATAGTTCACGAGTGAATAAGGATGTTCGAACAAAATGTACAAAAAACAAACTTTGTAAAGATAGATACAAGCGTGGTGCTTGAAATAGGAAATTTTACAGAGAGGTAGTCGCATTTAGACTTACTACCTAAGACAAGTTTCAAAACGGAAATAATATTTCGGTCGTATGTGAAACGAGCTTAAAATTTTTGCAGTTTTTTCTATCTTCTTCTTCTATCTTCTATCTTCTATCTTCTTCTTTTCTATCACCTAGTATCTTTGTGAAAACTACACTAGTCTTCAGGACTGTACTGGGCGCGCGCTTAAGAAAAATACTCTATAGTTCACGAGTAACTAAGGGTGATTGAACTAAATCTTAAAAACAACAAACGAGTGATGGAATCGTATAGTGCTTGGAGCAAAAAACTTTTTAAAGAAGACATCAAGTTCTGGACTTATTTAAGATAAGTTTGAAAAGGAAATTACATTTCGAAAACACGTAAAACAATTTGGAAGAGTTAAATTCAAGGATATATATTGACGATGTAAAAAATATTTTCACTTTTAGAACCTTACAAAGTTCCAATAAGAAGTGCCATACGGAACCCTATAGTTCACGAGTGAATAAGGGTAGTCGAACGAAATCTGTACCTTGTAAAGATGGATAAAGTTATAGTGCTTGAAATAAGAAATTTTACGGAAAAGACAGTCGAATTCGGACTAACTACAGAAACGTTCTAAAATGGTTCACGAGTAAATAAGGGTAGTCGAACAAAATCTACAATAAACATACCTTGTACAGATGAATACAGTAGTAGTGTTTGAAAAAAGAAATTTTACGGGGGAGACAGTCAAATTCGGCCTTACTGCGTAAGACAAGTTCTAAAATGGAAATAACATTCCGGTCGTATGTGAAACGAATTTAAAACTCTGGGATTTTTTGTATATATTTCATTACCATCTAGAGACTATGTAAAAACTATTTTAGTCTGCAGGACTATACTGGGCGCGTTTAAGAAAAATACTCCATAGTTCACGAGTAACTAAGGGTAGTCGAACCCGATCTTAAAAATAACAGGCGAGTGATGAAATCGTATGGTGCTTGGAGCAAGGAACTTTACGAGGTAGACAGTTAAGTTTTGGACTTATCTAAGATAACTTTGAAAGAAAATAGTATTCCAAAAACACCTAAAACGAATTTCAAGAGTTGAATTCAAGAAGTTTTTTCTATTATCGTTACCATAAATTGACGATGTAAAAATTATTTTCGCCTTCAGGACATTAAGGAGTCTCACTAAGAAGTACCATACGGAACCCCATGCTGCACGAGTGAATAAGGGTGGTCGAACGAAAGCTTCAAAAAACAACAACGCAGTGCTTTGCAGCAAGAAACTTTGCTGAACAGACAATCAAGTTTTGATTTTTACCTAAACTAAGTTCTTAAATGACAATAACGTTAAGTAAAGAATAGAAATGTGTTAATTGACAAACATTTAGATCTTATTTTACGGGTACGATAGTCAAATTTGAACATAGGATATAGAATATAGAATATAGAATATAAAATAGAAGACAAGTTCTAAAATGAAAATAACATTTCAACTGTATATGAAACGAGTTTACAACTTTGAAAGTTTTTCGTAGGTTTCATTAGTATGCTTTATTTACATTTAGGGAAAAACTACTTTAGTCTGCAGGACTGGGCGCATTTAATATAAATTCTTTATAGTTCACGAGTAATTAAGGGTGATCGAACCAAATCTTAAAAACAACAGACTAGCAATGAAATTGTATAGTGCTTGGACGCATTTAATGGAAATTCTTTATAGTTCACGAGTAACTAAGGGTGATCGAACCAAATCTTAAAAACAACAGGCGAGTGATGAAATCGTATGGTGCTTGGAGCAAGGAAATTTACGAGGAAGACAGTTAAGTTTTGGACTTATCTAAGATAATTTTGAAAGAAAATAACATTCAGAAAACACGTAAAACGAATTCCAAGAGTTAAATTCAAGAAGTTCTTTCTATTATCATTACCATAAATTGACGATGTGAAAACTATTTTCGCCTTCAGAACATTAAGGAACCTCACTAAGAAGTACCATAGAACCCCATGCTTCACGAGTGAATAAGGGTGGTCGAACGAAATCTTCAAAAAACAACAACGCAGTGCTTTGCAGCAAGAAACTTTGCTGAAGAGACAATCAAGTTTTGGTTTTTTACCTAAACTAAGTTCTTAAATGACAATAACGTTAAGTAAAGAATAGAAATGTGTTAATTGACAAACATTTAGATCTTATTTTACGGGTACGATAGTCAAATTTGAACATAGGATATAGAATATAGAATATAAAATAGAAGACAAGTTCTAAAATGAAAATAACATTTCAACTGTATATGAAACGAGTTTACAACTTTGAAAGTTTTTCGTAGGTTTCATTAGTATGCTTTATTATCATTTAGGGAAAAACTACTTTAGTCTGCAGGACTGGGCGCATTTAATATAAATTCTTTATAGTTCACGAGTAATTAAGGGTGATCGAACCAAATCCTAAAAACAACAGACTAGCAATGGAATTGTATAGTGCTTGGACGCATTTAATAAAAATTCTTTATAGTTCACAAGTAACTAAGGGTGATCGAACCAAATCTTAAAAACAACAGGCGAGTGATGAAATCGTATGGTGCTTGGAGCAAGGAAATTTACGAGGAAGACAGTTAAGTTTTGGACTTATCTAAGATAATTTTGAAAGAAAATAACATTCAGAAAACACGTAAAACGAATTCCAAGAGTTAAATTCAAGAAGTTCTTTCTATTATCATTACCATAAATTGACGATGTGAAAACTATTTTCGCCTTCAGAACATTAAGGAGCCTCACTAAGAAGTACCATAGAACCCCATGCTGCACGAGTGAATAAGGGTGGTCGAACGAAATCTTCAAAAAACAACAACGCAGTGCTTTGCAGCAAGAAACTTTGCTGAAGAGACAATCAAGTTTTGGTTTTTACCTAAACTAAGTTCTTAAATGACAATAACGTTAAGTAAAGAATAGAAATGTGTTAATTGACAAACATTTAGATCTTATTTTACGGGTACGATAGTCAAATTTGAACATAGGATATAGAATATAGAATATAAAATAGAAGACAAGTTCTAAAATGAAAATAACATTTCAACTGTATATGAAACGAGTTTACAACTTTGAAAGTTTTTCGTAGGTTTCATTAGTATGCTTTATTATCATTTAGGGAAAAACTACTTTAGTCTGCAGGACTGGGCGCATTTAATATAAATTCTTTATAGTTCACGAGTAATTGAGGGTGATCGAACCAAATCTTAAAAACAACAGACTAGCAATGGAATTGTATAGTGCTTGGACGCATTTAATAAAAATTCTTTATAGTTCACGAGTAACTAAGGGTGATCGAACCAAATCTTAAAAACAACAGGCGAGTGATGAAATCGTATGGTGCTTGGAGCAAGGAAATTTACGAGGAAGACAGTTAAGTTTTGGACTTATCTAAGATAATTTTGAAAGAAAATAACATTCAGAAAACACGTAAAACGAATTCCAAGAGTTAAATTCAAGAAGTTCTTTCTATTATCATTACCATAAATTGACGATGTGAAAACTATTTTCGCCTTCAGAACATTAAGGAGCCTCACTAAGAAGTACCATAGAACCCCATGCTTCACGAGTGAATAAGGGTGGTCGAACGAAATCTTCAAAAAACAACAACGCAGTGCTTTGCAGCAAGAAACTTTGCTGAAGAGACAATCAAGTTTTGGTTTTTTACCTAAACTAAGTTCTTAAATGACAATGACGTTAAGTAAAGAATAAAAATGTGTAAATCTTTAAAACAACAGACGACTAATGGAATCGTATAGTGCTTGGAACAAGAAACTTTACGTTTGTTGTATATATTTCATTATCATCTAGTCACTACATGAAAGCTACTCCAGTCTTCCCGACTATACTGGGCGCATTTAAGAAAAATATTCCATAGTTCACGAGTAACTAAGGGTGGTCGAACCAAATCGACTTCAGAACATTAAGGAGTCTCACTAAAAAGTACCATACGGAACCTTATACTTCATGAGTGAATAAGGGTGGACGAACGAATGTCTCATGGGAATTTTTAAGGAATGTAACCCGGTGATTTTAGCAAAATCGGTTGATTACATGCAACCCAGGTACGAATTTGATCATTTCTTTGAGGTGGACTTAGATAGCCACACTGACGCTCAATCAGTACCTGAGGAAACACACAAATTATCCATCTGGTTTACAGATGGATCAAAGACAGCACATGGGACTGGAGTGGGAATTTATGGCCCTAATTATAGGTTTTCTGCAGCCTTGGGAAAAGACCCAACTGTCTTTCAACTGAAATACATGCCATAGAACTCTGCGCCTACGAATGTCTTCGAAGAAGCCTGAAAGGAACAAAGATCTACATTAACTCTGACAAATGACCAATTAAATGTTCTGTAATTAAACAGTTAAACGTGCTCAAAATTGAAAATATGTACAACCGCAACCATAGACAAGTTTCGGCCTTCCTTGGCCTCGTCAGCATGGTACGGTGGTTGTATACACTTTCAGTTTAAAGCCGTTAGTCAGTCGTATAAGTATTCAAGAGAGCAAACCTCCATTGGGTGATTTGTAACTGACTTTTAACTGTTTATTACGCAAACATTTTCGCAACATGCTAATTGAAGCATTACTCTCTGCTGAGATAATAAGCCTTGTATATACGAATATATACAAGTTTATTACGATGCAATTGAAATCTAATTTCATTAGAATCTAATGAAAATTAGACTGCAATTGCAACGTTCACGTAGATGAGCTTGTATCACGGGTTGCATCGCAACATCCATAGATACAAACGTCCTCGGCGTGACTTTACTTTCATCTAGTTTTGACAAATGACCAATTAAATGTTCTGTAATTAAACAGTTAAACGTGCTTAAAATTGAAAATATGTACAACCGCAACCATAGACTAGTTACATTAACTCTGATAGCCAAGCGGCAATAAAGGCTCTCAGCAGCTGCCTTGTCAAATCCGAACTAGTTTGGGACTGTCAAACAAAAAAGCAACTGGCTAAACAACAGGATCAGCCTTAAGTGGGTACCAGGGCAACAAAGGAATACAAGGAAACGAAGCTGCGAACCAACTCGCTAGAGAAGGATCTGCATCATTATTTCTTGGACCTTAGCGGTTGGTTTCTCCAAAAGTCAAATCAACAATGAGGTCAAAAAATGGGAAACAAAGTGGGGACTATATCCGGGACTACGGCAGGCAAAAAGATTCATATCTGGAACGCTTGAAAAGACAAAGGTCTGCTTAGGTCAGCAAATCTGAATTGAGGATCCTAACCGGGCTCTTAACAGGACATTGCCCTATGAGGTATCACCTCAAGAAAATGGGTCAGGCTGATATGTCGCTTTTGCGCAGACTGCGGAGACTGCAAAACATGTGCTATGCAAGTGCGATGCGCTTGCGCGCAAAAGGCACGTCCAATTTTGATGGGCGTCCTTAGGCCCCTCAGATGTGGAAAAACCAGGTCCATAATAAACTTCTACAAGAGTTTGAACCTGGATCAGGGTATGCACAAAAGATCTCCTTTGGTCGAGGTGCGGGCTGGACGTAGAGAAACACGAAACGACCCATATATAATCTAAAAAGTACCCCATACTTCACGAGTGAATAAGGGTGATCGAACAAAATCTTTAAAAACCAACAACGCAGTGCTTTGCAGCAAGAAACTTTGCTGAAGAGATAATTAAGTTTTGGTTTTTACCTAAACTAAGTTCTTAAATGACAATAACGTTAAGTGAAGAATAAAAATGTGTAAATTGACAAACATTTAGATCTTATTTCAGTGACTATTCCAACGGGTTGGTTTGGGTTACCGAATTATGAAGTGATTTTAGTTGGTGAATTTTGTTGAATTTTCGAGTCGAGCTTATGGTGTAATATGGGAGATCCTTGGAGCGGTCGACTGCTTTTAACAACCTCTCGAGTGCCATCCGCCGCCGTCGTACTTCAGAGGGTTAATAATGCAAAGGCCAAACTCAAAAGTATTCCGAAGAGAATTAAAGCCGAGTCGGAACGCAATAAAACTGCCCCGTCCGTTTTATTAATTTCACGTGTTTACAGTTTATGCCTCACTAAATACTCCCGGTCCTTCTGATCTCTATTACTCTATCGCTCGTAGTTCTAACTTTGGGAGAGAAATGGGCGAATTAAAGGTGGATATGGAACTAATGCAGCTTTCGACCGATAACGAGGGTCTGTCCGAAACATTTACCTTCCAACGACGAGCTTAAATTATTCCCGTTTTTGTCCGGCAGCGCGCGTCCTAGGAACGATTTTAATTTCCAGTCTTTTTGCGCCCAATAACAAAACTGTCGAAAACGCTCCACTGCGGATTTCATTAAAACTGCTTTGATTCGTATGTCGACGACTATTTAAAAATGTTAACCTTTCAGATTCTCAACTCTCTAGTTTTAGTATCTTTCGACTGTATTAATTCAAATCAAAATGGTGGCAAAGTTTCCCGGTAGGATTCAAGGTGGTATTAAATAATTGTTAAGCGTCCCACAGATCGTGTTCTTTTTTTTACTTCGTTTCGTGATATATTGGATTCCTTTGAGATCGAAACGTAGCTATTAGAGTTTCGTGTGTAGTCGCTACTCGCTTGACTTTGAAAGCTCAAGGGAAGCAATTCCGATGCAGCAGTGTCTACAGCTCTCCTCATATCCGCAGAATTTTCTCTCCGTCTGGCACCGAACGCTTAACGTCGCAGTGACAACCCGATGGCGCGTCGGTCATCACGGAGAGGACCCCACGTAAGGAGGGGCAAACTCGAGACGTTTTAATTAAATGCCTCTGCCGCTCTATCTGCACAAAGAGCAGCGACAACATTACTGTAACCGAGTGCTAAAGACCCCAATAAAACGCTGGATGTATGGAGGGCACCATTCTGATGCAAAACAATGAGCCTCAAACCATCAAAGTTAGAAATTGAAATACAGAACTTGTTCCCTTAAACAAGAAAGATTAATTAATTAAGATTTCTTAGTTTCAGGGGAGAAGTTCTGTATTTTAATTTTTGAAGATAACCAAGGACCATCATTATCAAACAGATTTAAAATTAGATGTACCTTATTGTTAGTAAAATCCAATTTTGATTGATTGAGGCTCATAATTTATATTGCTAAGAGTTTCCTGGACAAACCAGCGTTAAGATTTTTAAGCAAGAAAGTGTTTCGCTTCGTTAAAGCTCAAAAACTAAATAAAAAGAGATACTGACACAATCACAGTCACTCAGTTACAAAGTCGTGCAGTCACACAATTCGCAAATATGAATTACAAACAAAATACAATTAAAACAAAATATAGTCTTCTTCTTTTCTATTATCTAGTAACTGTGTTTCATTACCATCTAAAGACTGTGTAAAAACTACTCTAGTCTTCAGGACTGTACTGGGCGCGTTTAAGAAAAATACTCCATAGTTCACGAGTAACTAAGGGTGATCGAACCAAATCTTAAAAACAACAAACGAGTGATGGAATCATACAGTGCTTAGAGCAGAGATCTTTACGAGAGAGACAGTCAAGTTTTGGACCTACATAAGATAATTTTTAAAGGAAATAACATTTCGAAAACACGTAAAACAGATTCCAAAGGGTAAATTCGAGGAGTTCTTTGTATTATCATTACCATAAATTGACGATGTGAAAATTATTTTTGCCTTCAGAACTTGAAGGAGCCTCAATAAGAAGTACCCATAGTTCACGAGTGAATAAGGATGTTCGAACAAAATATATAAAAGACAAACCTTGTAAAGATAGATACAATCGTGGTGCTTGAAATAGGAAATTTTACAGAGAAGTAGTCGCATTCAGACTCGTATGGTGCTTGGATCAAGTGTTTTGTTTGTGATACTAAACAAAATTTGTATAAAAAATAATACAATTTAAACGAAGAAAACGAAAATACACTTATTTCCAAATAAGCACAATGTCTTATCAAAACAGAAAGCCTTGTTGGTGCCTCAACCATATTAAACTCATAACCTCATAAAAATAGGGAAATTTACTGCGCTTTTTCCCTTTTGAAAGTAAAACTCGCACAAGAAAAGATAATTGGGTAACTGTGTGCGTAAACTTCGACAAGAGAAAGAGAATTTTATCAGAGAGAAATTGTACTTTTGTATCGTTTCGGGTTAGAGGCCTTCTAACGTTAACCGGGCGTAATGGGTTGCAATATCCTTATCTAACATATCTCCGGGGAATTAAACCTTCTCCGTTCTTTTCCTTAGAATTACTCAACGTCTCTAACAATCCGAACCTAATGGCGTTTATGGCCAACTTACGGAAATTAATTGCTTTTGTATGGAGCTTTTACAGTAATCCCGAATCTAATGGGCACCTTTCATGAATACATCTAATAACAGGATGGCCAAGCTCCAATCTTTTAACTGTTTAAATTCGTTATAGCATTACTCGATGGGGTAAATGAATTTGGTTTTTAGCAACTATTTCTGCTGCCGATTTACATTAGTCGCTCTACATTTCTAGTGTTATTTTTACCTCTGTTGCTCCCTAATGTTGCCCCTCTACTCAGGATGGTAGCAAAAAAAATAGAAATATTTTTTTTGCTACCATCCTGAGCATCTAATGTAAATTTCATTCACGTGCAACGTGATGGAGCAAATTTGTTAATATGAGGCAAAGCGGAATTTTATAAAGGGTCTTTATTTTTAAAATGGTTTTAGTAGCTTCATAAATAACGTTTTATTAAGTTTAATTACTATCTCAGTGGAAGCGAGCGAGCTTTATGCAGTCCCATAATGTTATTTCCTTTATAAACATCTAGCAGATATTTTATTGCCCGCCGTAAACATACGAACGAAGGAAACTTGTAAAATGTACGTTAAATATGAAAAAACCCTGAAATTCATAAAGAATAAGTTTGTTATACCACCCTAAGGCATTCTGTTTATGTTTTCGAAAAGCAACGACGTCCGTAAATCCTCGGGTTTTCAAATTAACTTATGAGCGAAAAACTATAAGAAATTGGACTGATGCCTTTTAGAGTGAACCGAGATCTAATAAATTTTCATGTTCCTCGGATATATGCGTTGCCCCCGGATAAAATTTTACTTACTGGAAGCAGTAAAGTTTATGGATCTCGTAAGAAATTCAGATCTGATTTTTACATTCTTACTAAAGAGTGCCGTTATAAAAATTTACGTGGTTCTCGAATTATATTATTTACATGATACGCATCTCAGATCGGTGCAAGGTGCAACCGCCCTTGTTTTAGAACCGAAAGTTGCATAAAGTTTACTTAAGAGCACGTTTTATATTCTCATTCTCCACTATTTTACCGAAGATGCAATTGTTCAGTTTATTTTAGGATAATGTTTACGCTCTACTCTTTCGGTCAATCTTTTGTTTATAGTGTACCATTGATGGTTATTACGCTGCAGGTTTTATGTCTATATTTTTCATTAAATTGCCCAAGACTTAACTTCTTCAGAATTGATGCAAAATTTTCATTTTATTTTACAATATGTTGCATTATAAGAATATTTTACTATAGTGCATTGCATGGTAGCTATGAAAAATCTTGTTTTATCTAAATCTACAATAATTTTAATCCTAGCTGGCGATTTTTTACATTTCCTGATGGTTTAACTGATTACTGAATAGTTACGTTTTTGGCATTGAGGTGGAGAATGTTGTTTATTGTCAATTCAGTACCGAAAACGCACCTATTTATCACTTAATTATTATAGTACAATTAATATTTACTTTAAAAAACGTGACGGTATGCGCATTTCACCTACAGAACTCCGCCGGGGCGGCGTAAAAAGGCTTTCTAAGAAACGCCGCCTGGTCCAAAGCGGCGTAATAAACTTCACATATATAAGCGGTGACAGAGTGGAGTGAAGCTATTTATTCTTTAATGGCCCAGCGTCGAGGTCAAAGTTAATTACGCCTGCATTATGCTGAAAATATGTGCCCCACGCCCCGCGGGGATACAAAAACTTTCCGCATATTTAAAACGTCTCGCGCCCTCGCTTGTTAATAAAGCTAAAACATCATGTGCCAACTCTCCTAGCTTCGCACTCTGACGGCGAAATTTTTTCGTCTTCATGACGCAACTTCGTACCCTTGTTTGCGGAAAATCCGTTTTGCCTTTCGGCAAGTTATATTTGCGGGATTTATTTAAACTATTAAACGATTTGCATACATTAGCGCACACAAGTCGGTCTCTACCTCGTTTGATAATTAAATCATAAAACGGATTGCGTGTTCCACAGTTGTAAGCGCAAAAGTTTGGAGTCGCGAGGGAATATTCATGCGATTTCTGCGCGGGCAATTAACCAATAAATTACGAATTTTGTTATTTCGTTTTACCCATTGCATTATTTTGTTTTATCAATTGCATGTAGGTAACGGATTTCCTTGTTGCAGTTCGGCCCCTGTGGGTGAGGCTTCTGGGCGAAAACAAACCATTATCGGCCGATAACACTTACGAACTAGGCTGCGAAGTTGTCGGATCCAGACCGGTTCCTACGATAACTTGGTGGAAAGGCAGCGTTCAGATGAAAAACACAAGGGAGACGGTAAGTTCATTATCTGCCCTGATAAATCAATCGCTACTTTTAACTAGTTATGATGTTCGGAGGAAAATATCGTTCCCAGTCGGCCGTCATTGAATTAACAAAGCTATACTTTTTCTCCGGCTGTGTTGCTAATGGGAACTCGCCCTTAATAATATCGTAACTTTCCATGTTTTTTTTTGTGAGTATTCACCTATAAAATATTAATAAGGTTATGTTAGTAATTGTAATGGTTGGAGTCTTTGACACTAGGTTTTAATGAGCTCTTGCTTTATTGATTGGGAACACTTCGCCGTCAAACTGGCCGTTTATGTGACCTATTTATCTATTAACGCCCAGCTGAGCGTAAGCGCTTATTAATCGTAATAATTTAGAGACGAATGCGACCTGCAAAGGGAATGCTCTGTTAGCTCTGGTTAATACTACGATATCGAGAGTCAATGCAGCTCATTACTTGGAATCTTGTGTATTTGGGTTCAGGGATTAATATAGCGACGACTGGTCATTGAAATAGGGTTTTCCGCCTTTTGTGCCCTCATCTATACGTTTGGATATTCGCTTCGTCAAGAAGATTAACCATCTCTCTAGGATTAGCTTCAATAAAAATTTAGTTGTGTATGTATCCAGGGATTTAGAGGGGGCGTCAAATGACCAAAAAATGTCTATTTCTTGAATCGCTTCCCTGATTGAATGGCAACAACGCAACTATTCCGTGCACTATTTAAATTATTATTACAATTCTGAGGACTGAATAGTTGCATTTTTGGTATTTAAGTGGAGAATATTGTTATTTGCTACTTAAATACTGAAAGTACAACTATTTAGTGCTTAAGTTATCTAATTATTGCGATCACAGTGATCTTAGTAGTTTTGCAATCTGAATGTTTGTTGCATAAATCCATCGCTGATGCTATTTCATTCTGTTTTCAGTCTTTATTTCAGAAAAGTCGGAGACTGCAATTACCAAATAACTGAATAGTTGTGTTTTTGGTAATTAGGTAAAAAATGTTGTTATTTTCTACTTCAATACCCAAAACGCAAATATTCGATGCTCAATGTAACTTTTTATTAATTGATGACTGAATAATTGCTTTTTTGGTATCAAGGTGAAAAATGACAATATTTTCCATTTTATTACCAAATACGCAACTATTTAGTTATCAGGATGGTAATACGAGGGTTGCCTTTTATGTTTCGAAATTTGGCAACCCTAGTGTTGCAATCTGGCAACTGACAGCTCTATCGTGTCATTTTTGAGGTTATACGTACTCGGAACGTTTTAACATACGAGCGCTATTTGTGTTGTTTACAGTAACTTAAAAGATTCATCTCGGCCCAAAAATGGGATTAAATCGTGAACATTTTCATGCGATTATTTTTTTAAACTTTCGACGTGGATTAACTCAGCAACAGTGCATGGATGAACTTAATTCAATTTTTGACGATGAAGCTCCATCAAGGACCAGTGTTTATCGATGGTTTGGTGAATTCAATCGTGGTCGTAGTTTACTCCAAGACGAATTTCGTGAAGGTCGTCCAAAATCAGTTGTTGTTCCGAAAACTAGTGTTGGGCTATTCGAATACAAGTTGTGAGATGTATTCGATTCTACCAAGATCTCGAATACATCCGATTCTCAACTGAAGTATTCGAATACTTCCAGACTCCGTGAGTTGAAGTGAGAATATGAATAGAATCGGTTCTCGCCTCGCGCAAGCAACATCTCATCATCGCAGGATTCATAAGTTCTCGGGTACTTGCTTGCATTTGAATACAAAATATGTATTCGAATACAAAATGTGTATTCGAATACAAAATGTGTATTCGAATACAAAATGTGTATTCGAGATTGTGGTAGTCCGATACAACAAAACATTGGAATGCTGAGTAGCGAATAGAATCGGTCTCCTAACTACGCTATATCTCCGATTCTTAACTTCTCCGATGTTGAATACTGTACCCGATTCTTGTATTCGAGATCTTAGACATGCATTATTGAATGCGTATTTTATTCGAGATCATTTTTATTCGGGATGGTTGGTTACGCATTATGCTCGCACACTCATGCATTCGAATATGTATCTAATTTTAATTTATTGCTTCATCCTTCTCATAAAATTATTAAATAACGAAATGCTTAAGTACTTTTTTAAAATCTGGCTCTCAATTTTAATAATGAAATTTAACAATATTTGGAAATGCAGTGCCAATATGCGAATCCAATCAAAGTTAAAGATACGTATGTGAATTCTAAAACTTCAAGATTTATTTATATTAAGATATTTAAATTCATTTAATTAGGGAATTGCCAATTATGGGCATAGGTACGGAAGTAGTGAAATCGAAAATCATATTTCGCCACCACATACCTCAAATAGGCCGCAGAGACAATTTTTCTAGTAGGTATTTAGGTTAGGTTATCCCATAATTCGATTTTTTGTATTCGAATACTTATTCGATTCTCAAAAGTATTCGAAATTCAATGTATTCGATTCTGGAAATCGTTCGATTATTCCAACACTACCGAAAACCATTGATGCTGTGCGCGAACTGATATTGCAACATTGCCATGTAAGCTATCGTGAGATTTAGACAACCTTAGGCGCATTAGTGGGACCAGCATACATTCAATATTGCATAAACATTTGACTGTCAACAAAATTTGTTTGGGTTGGATCCCACACAATTTGGCAATCGTGTCGGCTTGTGTCGATTGGTCGAAAGAAATGCTTAAAAAATACGATCGCAATGCTTCGAAACGCGTCTAACATCGTGACAGGTGACGAATCGTGGATTTACGCGTATGAGCCCGAAAGTAAACAACAGTCGACTGTATGGGTGTTTCAAGATAAGCCAAATCCAACAAAAGTTATTCGCGCACGAAGCACTTCCAAGTAAATGGTCGCCTGGTTTTTTGGAAAAACTGGACATGTCGCAACCGTACCACTAGAACAACGCAGAATAGTCAATTCTGAGTGGAACACAACCAGAGACTAAATAGACTGAACCTAACACGGTAAGCAGTGAAGCCAGTTGAAAGCCTGGCGAAAGCCTGGCGAAAGCCTAGTTCAATCTAGCTCGCAATGCCCTCTTATTATTTGACAGACCTTTGCAAAGATAACATCGGTTTTTTTTTAAGAAAATGGGCTGTAAATATGGGGAAGTGTATTGTGGATCATTGTTGAAACCTCAGTGAACACATTAGTGAAGGAAAATCAAGAGTCTCATTCTTTGGGTAGGTAAAAATAAAATATATAAATATTCAATTATTGGCGTGCGCGCGTCGCCATTTCACTGCAATCATGACGTGTTTACAGCACTGGCTTAACAATATTGTACACAGGCGTCGCGTATTAAAAGAAAATTATTTTACTATTAAACCAAGATGTCTTTGGAAATAGTTCTCCTGAACTTTTACCAAAAAGCACTTATAAAAATTATCCTATTGGTCCAAAAGCCCCTAATTCTAAAGTTTCATCTAAATCGTTAGAACCGTTACGCGGCAAGTTTCGTATTTATAAATTTTACTTAATCCGACCATATCAAAGAGTAGTGGAATGCACCTCCCCACTTCCCCGGATTTTAGCTTCAACTGTACGCATGAGACAACACTGAAACGTTTAGTCTATTTAGTCTCTGGCTTGGATCCATGAATATTCGGTCTTGGCGTTGATGACGATGTGTGGCCGGGGTACCCATACGATTTTTACGTTTGGGGTTATCATAATGGATCCACTTTTTATCGCCATTGACAATGCGATGCAAAAAACCTTTCGTTTTTTGAAGCGCGAGCAGCTGTTTGCACGTCATAAGCAGCCTCTCCACGTCTCTCGGCTTCAGCTCGTATGGCACCCAATTTCCTTGCTTCTGAATCATACCCATGGCTTTGAGACGTTTGCCGACTGTTGACAAGTCAACTCCCAATGATACGGACGTTTCTTGGAGCGTTTGACATGGATCTTTGTCGAGTAACGCCTCCAATTCTTCGTCTTCAAACTTTTTCGGCTAACCGTGACGTTCCTTGTCATAGGTGTCAAAATCACCACTTTTGAAGCGTCGAAACCAGTACTCTCATGTCAAAATCGATGAAGTATAACCCACGTGAACTTCCTCGAGCAGCAAACGACTCGCAGCAGCCGTTTTCTTCAAACGAAAGCAGAACAATAAAGCTTCCTGCAAATGCGTTTATTCGGCACAAAAGTCGACATATTGAATGGTCTTGGAATGTATGTTGTTTACGCTTGCGCAAGATGACACATATTGACAATCCAAGCTATAATGTGGTGCTTTGCCGCGAATATAGTTTTGGAGTGCCCACATGCAACATACGTTTACAACGAGATCTCTTAAAAAACCCTTAAAACTAATTCCAACTCCTAATATTATTTTTTTCAATTTATTTAACATTTCTTCGGCCCAGTTTGGCAATATTTAAATTTGTATGGTTTGCCGGAAGGGGTATTAGCCCTCGGAGTAGTTGTTTCTTGTGGATCGGGCTTCAAATATTTAAATTTTTAAATTTTTTAACACAATAAATTAATGATGAAATGTCTATTCATGTTTGTATGCAGTTTTATTGGCTTTTTCTTCGCCGGTCACTCTTTTCACAATCTTAAATTTCAGTACCTTCTATTAAGGAATGGCAATCTGTTTTAGATTGCCGCAATATGAATGAATACTTCGCAAATAAATTACAGAGAATATGTCTATTCATGTTAAAATTTCTTGATATTTACTTTTTTATATTTAAAAAAAAATAAATTTTATTTTTAAGTATTTCTTCCTCATTGTTTCCTTTTCATGTTATGCACTGCTGACGAGCTCAAATGAGAGCGAAACATCGATGTCCAGTGCTACTACCTTTTTTATGAATTTTTTTGTATTTTCCTAATTTATCAAAATAACAAATTTTTATTTTTCCATATCTAATTTTTCATCTTCTATTTTTAATTATTCCTATTCTATGTAAAATTGTTTAACGTTTTCTGGAGCTAAACTCGACCTTTTGACTTTACCTAGACATTTCAGGAAAATTTGAACGAGATCTAATCTCGAAATATCTATTTTTACCCAAAACTTTACAAACTAAAAGTAAAAAAATTGGGTCAACATTGACTGAGGTCGAAATTTGGAGTTGAAAGTTGAAATTTCGAGATTAATGTCGAAATTTCGAGGTAAAAGTGTATTCTTTATGGTAGACACTTATTGACCTGAAATATTTTGTTTTTGGTCTCCTAATTTTAATTATTTCTATTCTATGTAAAATAAACTAACCTCTTAATTTGTGAACTGTCATGACGTGACGTTTTCAATAAATTTAAATATCACGTAGTCACATTTTAAAAACTGTCGACAAACCATAAAAATTTAAATATTGCCAAACGGGGCCAAAGAAATGTTAAATAAATTGAAAAAAACATAATATTTTTGTTCAATAAGGGTCTATTATGAAGAATAATCCTAATATTATTACCATCCTGTTTATTAAATATTTTTATTTTTGACAATAAAGTAAAGAATACTGTCATTTTATACTTCACTATTAAAAACGAAACTATTCAATGCTCAATGTAGCTACTACGATCTTGATGACTGAATGGTTGCGTTTTCAGTATTTAAGTAAAAAATGACAATATTCTCCACTTTATTACCAAAAACGTAACTATTCAGTACCGAGATTGTATTACATTGAGTATTTAATTATTACGATCATAAAGAATGAATAGTTGCGTTTTTGGTAAAAAGGTGGAGAATGTTGTCATTTAACGTAACTATTTAGTTCTTAATCCCGCTTAGCGCAACACCTTGACACAATATATTCAAAAGTGATCTAACCCTCGATTTGGTTGCAAATTCTCGGCCCCGATGACGCCTAAGTAACTTTTTAGATGGGCGTCGGGTGGTTTTCGAAGTTATTTATGAGAGGATTCCCATAATTACGACCACGATGATATAAATCGAATAAACCTTTGTCAACTGCAACTATTAATACTCTATTTTGGCCTGAGGTTCTCCTCCAGTCGACCATCAATGGCGTTTAAAGTTGAACTTTGAGGCAATTCCACCGCAGTTTCCCGGAAGGCCTATTGTACCCCGTTCTTCGAATATTACTCCAACTACTTTGCGATAAACGACCGCGAACGGGTAGCTTTGTAATTATTAGCTTCTCGATGATTTCGCAATTTACTATTCATACCTGAATAGGGTGGGATTGGAGGAATGGCCCAATTTGGAGCAATGAAAATAATCGAAAATTCGACTTTAAAAAAACTAAATAAGGGCCTCAGAATATCTAAATTTCTTAACAGACGGTGGTTCATAAGTTAAAAATATTAAACTGTAAAGTAACAATTTCATTACAGTTTGATTTTTTTTAATTTAATTGTAATAAAGTGTTGCTAGGTGTCAAGTTTAATTATTGAAAAACAAATCTTGTCTTCTGAAACCAAGAATGATTAAAAAACACAACAGGGATTTAATTAGAAAATACGTCGTGATTTCACAGTTTATTTAACCCTTTTGCGCCAAAGACCGTATATTTCCGTGATAAAAAAATGTGACAAATAAAGAAGAAGGTATTTGTCCGATTACATTATATTTACGCTACGAATGCAGGACGCTTCTGTTTTATGTGTTAGATATGTTTATTTGTATTTATAGGCAAGTTTAACCTTGCTTATTATTTTATTGCCTTATGAGATTACTTAAATAGGAAAATAGCACGTCGCAAAAGGGCTAAACAAAGAAACAGCACGTAATAGGTCAAACGATGGTAAATTAATCAAATTAGAGAAACATTTGTATCCGACAGCTGTTCAGGAAGTTTCCATTCCGAGAAACGTCTAATTTTGGACGGTAGTCGCGTACCCTTGTATGCGATAATAACCATCTTGCACGTTCCATTAAAGAGGTTCAAACACTGCTCAATTAAATTTCACATTTAACACCATCAATTCTTCATAGTGGACTTTCATTGGTAGAAAACATTATATTTATTAATTTTATTGAACATTTTGGCGACCCAGTTTGGAAATATTTAAATTATCTAGTAATAAAATCTCATTACTATCAATTCGTTGAACTGTTAGATACTGATACTGATCTGATTAACTTCTTTTCTGTTTCTTGATTTATTTCGCTTTAAAGACAAAAGGTTGTAAAACTGTATATTAATGAATATACTAATTGCCTTCAGTTTCAGCGAATGAAATTTATTTTATATGATCGTCCTCTCGAAGAATATGTTGTAATTCCTCATTTAGCAAGCCGCAGTAAAAAAAATCAACTTTATGCTTAGCCCGGGGCCGAATAACGTAAAAGCAACATAAACTTAAACAATTAGCTTTCCCTGGGGCGAGCCCCCGGGTCCGGCAAGTTGCGTTCCATTGTTGCGTCCGCTTCATTAGACATTAAAAACTACAACCACTCTTAGAAGATACGAGTGCAATAAACATTTGGTCGTCCAATGTAACGAGTGATGAATAATTAAAATAACAAATACACACACACACACACAGTAAACGCAAATAAATGTAACATTTACGACGCTGCATAATTCAGCCCTTGAGGCATTCGAGACTTAGGTTCAATATAAATGCGATCTCCCGAAAGTTGACAAGAAAAATTCTTTTGAGTTTCATAAGCTATTTACTGAAATAACAAAATGAGCGGATGGCAAGTCATGAAATTCATAGACGTGTGCCGATCAAACGACATTGTAAATCGTGTTTTCTCAGCAAATATTTGTTAGTACCGGCCCTCGTGCCGATATTGCCGCAGAGCTGACTACGCTGAAACTTCAGCAGCTATGGGGCGGCCCTATGGCAAACGGCGGGACGACATAATTCAATCGGACGATATGAAAACCGAGCTTTTTATTCAAATTGAATGTTTCACCAAAACTACTCCAAAATGAAACAAATCTTGTGATGTGTCTTATGTATATTGCCAGCAACTTTGATTACTTTCAGTAATTTCGAGTTGATTATTAATCTGAAAATTTTAGTTTTTTTTTTGATGAAACATGTTGACTGTTGGTTCACAATTTCAGAAATAAAATCGAGAAATTGAGTGGGAAATTGAGAATTTCAAATTTAATGCTTGTTTCCAAGGGTTTTTAATGTAAAGGGTATCATTTTTTTTTAATTAGCGTAAGTAAGCCGAAGGATTAAGTGCCAATTAAATTTGTTCTTTATATTATTTTATTTAGATGAATATTTTTGGAGTTGGCCCTAGTTTATTAAATTGCCTGCAACGCAGTAATTGCAGTTAAACAAAAGATGTTGACTTTGCGCTCACAATTTCAGAAACAAAATCGAGAATTTGAGTGGAAAATAGGGAACTTCAAATTTAATGCTTGCTTTCAAGGGTTTTTTGATGTATGAGGTATCATTTTTTTTATAATTACGGTAAGTTAGCCGAAGGATTGAGTGCCAATTAAATTTTTTCTTTATATTATTTTATTTAGATGAATATTTTCGGAGTTAGCACTAGTTTATTAAATTGTACGCAACGCAGTATTTGCAGTTGAAGAAAACATGTTGACTTTGCGATCACAATTTCAGCAATAAAATCGAAAATTTGAGTGAAAAATTGTGTAATTCAAATTTAATGCTTGTTTTCAACAGTTTTTGATCTATGGGGTATCAATTTTTTTTCATAAACAGCGTAAGTTAGACGAAGGATAAAGTGCTTATTAAATGTGTTCTTAATATTATTTCATTAAAATGAATATTTTCGGAGCTAGCACTAGTTTATTAAATTGCACGCAACGCAGTTATTGCAGTTGAACAAAACATGTTGACTTTGCGCTCACATTTTCAGAAATAAAATCGAGGATTTGAGTGAAAAACTGAGTAATTCAAATTTAATGCTTGTTTCCAACGGTTTTTGATCTATGGGGTATCAATTTTTTTTCATAAACAGCGTAAGTTGGACGAAGGATTGAGTGCTTATTAAATGTGTTCTTAATATTATTTCTTTTAGATGAACATTTTCGGAGCTAGCACTAGTTTATTAAATTGCACGCGACGCAGTAATTGCAGTTGGACATTTTGGCGCGATCCAAGACAAACTTATAATCTGTATTAGTCATTGACTCATCACGAATTGCCAGTGAATGCTATTTTACTTGAGGCATTATCAGTAGAGTCAGTAGTTACATAAATCTTGCAATATTTGATTCTTTATTATTCAATTATCAGGCAAAATATTTAGGTGAGATTCCAGTAGTCATACAGAGGTAAACATGACTTAATTTGGTCTATTCACTATGAATTGGGGCGAGTTGGGCCTAATTTGGGTATTAGGCAAGCGCCTAACTCGCCCCTTGCTGCTGATTTTTTTCTTGAATTAAAACGTTAAAGATACAACAATCGATTTTCTACCTTCGAAAATCTTTCATCAACTCGAGTTTCCGATCTGTTAAAAAATCGGTTAACTTACAACAGGAGAAAATATACGGCGTTTTCCCGGGCCGGGCGATCGCATACATGAAATATATACGTCAGCCTCACGTTTCGCGAGGCAAGTTTTACGCCTACCGCCCGTCCGTCGGACAACTAAATGGGAGGGGGCGCTCGGACATTTATTACCTGGCGGCCGGTGTCGATGTTTATGACTTATCGGTCACGGACGAGATCGTGTAAACAGACCCGCGACCCTTGCTCTCACGACTTCCGCCAAATCTCGTCCGAACTTATCGACACCATAAATTCACCGGAAAAACGACTCTTTTTTTTTGGTGGTGGACGCCCCACGGTTTCGTTAGAAGTGGGTCAGTGAGAATGATGGGGCGAAATGAGGTCGAACTGATTCTGTTACATTAAAAGACGATAACAAATGTGGCCTATCCACCAAATAATGTTTACGTTGTTCAGATTTTATTTAATCTAATTTCCATATTTAATATTGTAACAAAATGTAGTTTTAGAATTTGTATTAGTAAGGAATTCTCTAGAGAAATTTAATGATGGGAAGCAGCTGCGATAATGAATCATACGACAGTTAAGTGTCCTAGATGTTTTCGTAACTAATAAGTCTTATCTGTACGAAGTTCCATTCTAGAAACCGGAACAATACCATTAATATGCGGTCGTGTTTCCCTCAGGGAGTCAGTCAGTTAGTTTGTTAGTTAGTTGGTAAATTAGTTAGTTAGATAGTCTGATAGTTAGATAAATTGGTAGTGTTCCGAAATAAGCTTAAAAATAAAGTGTTATACTTCACGAAGTTTTAATTTTCGAACCGATAACGCGCAACGGTCTTATCGGTTCAAAATGATTATTAAACACTTGCTGAATAATACCCATTTTATTACCAAACTAAACTCGAAACACTACAATTGAATAATGAACTCATTTATTGACGTCTAACTACTAACTCACTAACTACACTGACTTCTTGACTCTTAACTAACTGAATCGAGGGAAAGGCGACCGCCTTATATAGTTTTGGCTCCCGGATTCTAGAAAAATCCAGCAGATAAGGCCTATCGTTTGCCGAAATTTGTGGAACGCTTATATGCCGTTTGCTTCATTATCGCGGCCGTTTTTCTTTATCAGATCTTTCTAGAAAATTTTCTTACGTATTAAATTTGACAATTACATTTTGTTACAATATGATGTATTCACGAAATAATGTTTACGTTTGGCAGATTTTATTTAATGTAATTTCCATATTTAATATTGTAACAAAACGTAGTTTTAGAATTTTAATTAGTAAGGAATTCTCTAGAAAAATTTGATGATGGAAAGCGGCTGCGATAATGAATCATACGACAGTTAAGTGTCCTAGATGTTTCCGCAAGCAATAAGTCTTATCTGTGTGAGTTCCATTCTAGAAACCGGAACGGTACCATAAATATGCAATCGGGTTTCCCTTAGGGAGCGGGTCAGTCAGTTGGTTAGTTAGTTTGTTAGTTAGTTAGCCAGATAGTCCGATAGTTAGGTGTATTGGTAGTGTTCCGAAATAAGTTTAAAAATAAAATGTTATACTTCACGACGTTTTAATTTTCGAACCGATAGCGCGCAACAATATACAACTTTCATGTTATCGGAAAGGAATATAACTAACAGGCTGTCCAGTTGCTGTCCAGTTGTTGTCCAGTTGCTGCCCAGTTGCTAATTTTTGTTCTATTTTGAATTTACTGTTATACTGCTTTAATTGTTTCATGCTACAATGTCAATATTTCTAAACATGAATAAAGCAAACTTTTATTCGACATTAGCTTGACCTTGATTTTGGATACAGACAATTTGTTATCGATATTTTGAGTAGATACAATAGGCGGGTTCTGGATTAAAATGTCACCCATTTTCTTCTTCGTTTTGGTATTTTTATTTTGGATAGAGTTCAGCCAACGATCAACAGCTTGATAGCTGCTTAAACCAACCATACAGATAAAACCGATAAAACAGATAAAACTTTTTAGTGGCATAGGCGTTGATTTTTTAACTGCTCGGCATTGTCTGCTATATTAACCACTAACTGCCAGTGAACTAAAACCAACAACAGCTCCAAAGCCAACAACAGCTCCAAAGCCAACGCAGCAATCTAACAGCTATCCCACAGTTGATTTTAGTGGACCATTTGAAACCAAATGCGAGAACGAACGCTTACAAGAAAGAGCATGCATTTTGGGCCAGAACCCGCCTAGTATATCTACCATTTTTTTTCTACTACAGTCGTCTGTTTAAGAAACTTCCCCCAACGACCGCGTCACTTTAATTTTTCGCGTTTCTTTGACCCGTTTGGGTGGAAAAACCCCCCTTTTGTTTAGTCTTAACTTTTACAACTAAAACAATACTTTACAATAATTAATGCTGAGCACTGGGAAGTAATAGTATCGATATAAGTAAAAAATATTATCCTTTTCAAGACCCCCTCTGGCATAATTCATTTCGTGATATTATTTTAGACCTTTTTTTAGTGATCAACGTTAGTCGACCACGCGTACCAATTAAAGGGAATAAAACTTGGGGCTTCGCCCTGTTTCGGAAAAACGCGCTTGTCGGGTGTTTGTTTGTATTTCTTTATCCTTGGAATCCAGTTTCGTTGGATTAGTTCTCGAAATTATCGGACTACTTTCGAGGTTGAGCGTTCTGCTGCAAAGCCCAAGGTGAAATTTAGGCTCATCACGTTTCCCTGCCATGTTTTCATATTTTATCATATTACATGCTCCTAAAACAAGCCTTTTATTATATCAGGATGGGAAATTTTATTCCAGAGGCGAGGCGTATTTTAGTACTTGAACATACCGCTTGGCGCGCGACCTTTCCCAAATATATAAGATTTTTTTTATAAACATGAATATCATGTATTCATGCTTAGGCGAGGGGTGGAATATCAATTTGACTTAACAATTCATAAACGAGGTTTTCTTGGTAACAAATATTGGGCTTTACGAGGCTGAATAATAATGATTTTGTTTATAATCCAAGGATTTGGCTGTATATCGTGATTATTAGCTTTTTAAATTACTGAATTACCACAATGTACTGACGTTCCAAAAACTTTGTTAGGACCATCAGCTAACTGAAATAATCACTGTGAACCTGTGAACCTACCTATAAGTAGAATATTCAGAAACATGTGACCCTCATAATCATTCGCGAATCACCTTTAAGTTGTTTAATCATAATTTGTTTGTAATACAAGTAAGTTTTATCGCTTACAAAAAAAGTTCAAAGGGGGATGCTACTCACAAAACTTGAAAAAATTTTCATTTTTTGAAAGTGAATCTATAGCATTTTCATAGAGTTTTCAAGACGTAGAATAAGAATTTGAAAACCAAATTGGGCTACGACTCTCTGTTCACGAGATACAAGCCTCAACAATTTTGAAATGTTTAAATTTTCGCCATTTTCCTAAGGTCAAAATTCAAAAGTTATTACTTAGGATTTAAAACTACCCTATCAGCTAGATTTTGACTCGTAGATTATAAATCTGAAAACCAAATTAAGCTACAACTTTTGGTTTGGAAGATATGAGAGTTTAAATTTTCGAAAAAAGTTCTTACGAAATTTGAAAAATTTTCTATTTTTCGAAACAAAGTTAATAGCATTTTCATAAAGTTTTCAAGTCGTAAAATAAGAATTTGAAAACCAAATTGGGCTACGACTATTCGTTCACGAGATACAAGCCTCAACAATTTTGAAATTTTTAAATTTTCGCCAATTTCCTAATTTCAAAATTCAAAGGTTATTACTTAGGATTAAAAACTACCCTGTCAGGTAGATTTTAACTCGTAGATTATAAATCTGAAAACCAAATTGAGCTACAACTTTTAGTTTGGAAGATATGAGTGTTTAAATTTTCGAAAAAAGTTCTTACGAAATTTGAAAAAATTTCCATTTTTCGAAACAAAGTTTATAGCATTTTCATAAAGTTTTTGGGAAGTAGAATAAGAATTTGAAAACCAAAATGAGCTACGACTTTTGGTTTGGAAGATATGAGAGTTGAAAGTTACAAAAAAAGTGCAAAAGGGGGACCCTTCTTACAAAAGGGTTTCCTAAAGAATGGTACACGAATCCTCAGAGGTATAAAAAGAGTTTGGTGGGGGTATCCGCTGTACCGGGGGGTTCAGATTAAAAATTAATTGTTTGGATGAACGTAAGAAAGTTAATCAGCTTGCACTATGTTAAAGCGTTCGTGCAGATTGCAGAATGATATTTTGTTCAAATTCGTTGATACGTTCATCAGACAAACAAACTTCCTCAGTTATATATTAATTATTATGCAATATTTTAACGTCACGAAAAATTATGGAAAGTCTACCCAGATGTTGAAAATTTGGGAAACGGTGACCTAACATGTTAACAAAAAAGTTTAATTTTCAAAATTCCAAATTCTTACAAGAGTATTTGGCCAAAACGCGATGGAAGCGGACGGAAATGAATGAAAAATGACATTGCCACCTCAATTTAGCGCGATCCCAGGTTGAAGCTCTGTTTTTATTATTTCATTAAAATACAATTTTCGCCGGCACAAAGGCAGTTAATTGCTTTGTAACGCAAAGCATCAGGCTCATCTGGGTTGACCACCGAAATAAGGCCAAAGTCATAAAAACTAATAACACGGAAAACGTATATCCGCATGCGGATGCACAACTGTAAAACGCGCGTTAGAGCAATTGCGCCAAAAATTCGAGAATATCCCCGCAATAACTAATAATATTCCAACTACGAACCGACTAAACTTGGCGGCGCGAATTGCTCATTGTAATTAAATTACCTGTGAACTATATTACACCGGGGCTTGATTACCTCTTAAATTAATGTTGGGTCTGCTGAAAATATACTTTGCAAGGCTCCGGCGACGTAGCGGAAGCAATCACCTGTTGTGCGCTTTAATTGAAAGTGTATCTTGTTAAATTAACCTCGACCTGGCAATAACTGCCAGTAAACACAACATTCGAAAGATTTCTGCAACTCAACCGGGGGACGATTTATCTAAACAAGTGTTTCCCAAACTTTCGACATCTGCGAAGTCTTTTCATAATTTTTCATGACGTTGGGCAGTGGCGGCTCGTAGCCAAAACTAATGGGGGTGCTACGACACCGTATCATTAACAACAACTGAACAGTTGGATAAGGCTGTGGAAATCCTTGTTACCCTAATTCAGCAAGCAGTTTGGAGGTACACTCCTTCTGTCATTCAGAGAGAGAGAGAGAGAGAGAGAGAGAGAGAGAGAGAGAGAGAGAGAGAGAGAAGAGAAGAGAAAGAGAGAAGAGAGAAGAGAGAAGAGAGAAGAAAGAAGAGAAGAAAGAAGAAAAGAGAGAGAAGAGAAAAGAGAGAAGAGAGAAGAGAGAAGAGAGAAGAGAGAAGAGAGAAGAGAGAAGAGAGAAGAGAGAAGAGAGAAGAGAGAAGAGAGAAGAGAGAAGAGAGAAGAGAGAAGAGAGAAGAGAGAAGAGAAAAGAGAGAAGAGAGAGAGAGAAGAGAGAAGAAGAGAGAAGAGAAGAGAAAAAGAGAGAGAGAGAAAAGAAGAGAAGAGAGAAGAAAGAAGAGAAGAAAGAGAGAGAAGAAGAGAGAAGAGAAAAGAGAGAAGAGAGAAGAGAGAAGAGAGAAGAGAGAAGAGAGAAGAGAGAAGAGAGAAGAGAGAAGAGAGAAGAGAGAAGAGAGAAGAGAGAAGAGAGAAGAGAGAAGAGAGAAGAGAGAAGAGAGAAGAGAGAAGAGAGAAGAGAGAAGAGAGAAGAGAGAAGAGAGAAGAGAGAAGAGAGAAGAGAGAAGAGAGAAGAGAGAAGAGAGAAGAGAGAAGAGAGAAGAGAGAAGAGAGAAGAGAGAAGAGAGAAGAGAGAAGAGAGAAGAGAGAAGAGAGAAGAGAGAAGAGAGAAGGAGAAGAGAGAGAGAGAGAAGAGAGAAGAGAGAAGAGAGAAGAGAGAAGAGAGAAGAGAGAAGAGAGAAGAGAGAAGAGAGAAGAGAGAAGAGAGAAGAGAGAAGAGAGAAGAGAGAAGAGAGAAGAGAGAAGAGAGAAGAGAGAAGAGAGAAGAGAGAAGAGAGAAGAGAGAAGAGAGAAGAGAGAAGAGAGAAGAGAGAAGAAGAAGAGAGAAGAGAGAAGAGAAGAAGAGAGAAGAGGAGAAGAGAGAAAGAGAGAAGAGAGAAGAGAGAAGAGAGAAGAAGAGAAAGAGAGAAGAGAGAAGAGAGAAGAGAGAAGAGAGAAAGAGAGAGAGAGAGAGAAGAGAGAAAAGAGAGAAGAGAGAAGAGAGAAGAGAGAAGGAGAGAGGAGAGAAGAGAGAAAGAGAGAAGAGAGAAGAGAGAAGAGAGAAGAGAGAAGAGAGAAGAGAGAAGAGAGAAGAGAGAAGAGAGAAGAGAGAAGAGAGAAGAGAGAAGAGAGAGAGAAGAGAGAGAGAAGAAGAGAAGAGAGAAGAAGAGAAGAGAAGAAGAGAAAGAGAGAGAAGAGAAAGAGAGAAGAGAGAAGAGAGAAGAAAGAAGAGAAGAAAGAAGAGAAGAGAAGAAGAGAAAGAGAGAGAAGAGAGAAGAGAGAAGAGAGAAGAGAGAAGAGAGAAAGAGAGAAGAGAGAAGAGAGAAGAGAGAAGAGAGAAGAGAGAAGAGAGAAGGAGAGAAGAGAGAAGAGAGAAGAGAGAAGAGAGAAGAGAGAAGAGAGAAGAGAGAAGAGAGAAGAGAGAAGAGAGAAGAGAGAAGAGAGAAGAGAGAAGAGAGAAGATGAGAGAGAGAAGAGAGAAAGAGAGAAGAGAGAGAAGAGAGAAGAAGAGAAGAGAGAAGAGAGAAGAGAGAAGAGAGAAGAGAGAAGAGAGAAGAGAGAAGAAGAGAAGAGAAGAAGAGAAAGAGAGAGAAAGAAAAGAGAGAAGAGAGAAGAGAGAAGAAGAAGAGAAGAGAGAAGAGAGAGAAGAGAGAGAAGAGAGAAGAGAGAAGAGAGAAGAGAGAAGAGAGAAGAGAGAAGAGAGTAAGAGAGAAGAGAGAAGAGAGAAGAGAGAAGAGAGAAGAGAGAAGAGAGAAGAGAGAAGAGAGAAGAGAGAAGAGAGAAGAGAGAAGGAGAGAAGAGAGAAGAGAGAAGAGAGAGCGAGAAGATGAGAAGAGAGAAGGAGAGAAGAGAGAGAGAGAAGAAGAGAGAAGAGAGAAGAGAGAAGAGAGAAGAGAGAAGAGAGAAGAGAGAAGAGAGAAGAGAGAAGGAGAAGGAGAGAAGAGAGAAGAGAGAAGAGAGAAGAGAGAAGAGAGAAGAGAAGGAAGAGAGAAGAGAGAAGAGAGAAGAGAGGAAGAGAAGAGAAGGAGAAGAGAGAAGAGAGAAGGAAGAGAGAGAGAGAAGAAGAGAGAAGAGAGAGAGAAGAGAGAAGAGAGAAGAGAGAGAGAGAAGAGAAGAGAAAGAGAGAAGAGAGAAGAGAGAAGAGAGAGAGAGAGAGAGAGAGAAGAGAGAAGAGAGAAGAGAGAAGAGAGAAGAGAGAAGAGAGAAGAGAGAAGAGAGAAGAGAGAAGAGAGAAGAGGAGAAGAGAGAAGAGAGAAGAGAGAAGAGAGAAAGAGAGAAGAGAGAAGAGAGAAGAGAGAAGAGAGAAGAGAGAAGAGAAGGGAAGGAGATGAAGAGTGGAGAAGAAGAGGGGAGAATGAAGAGGAGAAGGGAAAGAGAAGGAGAAGAGAGAAGAGAGAAGAGAGAAGAAGGAAAGAGAGAAGAGAGAAGAGAAGAGAGAAGAGAAGGAGAAGAAGAGAGAAGAGAGAAGAGAGAAAGAGAAAGAGAGAAGAGAGAAGAGAGAAGAGAGAAGAGAGAGAGAAGAGAGAAGAGAGAAGAGAGAAGAGAGAAGGAGAGAAGAGAGAAGAGAGAAGAGAGAAGAGAGAAGACGAAGAGAAGAGAAGAGAGAAAGAGAGAAGAGAGAGAGAGAGAGAGAAGAGAGAAGGAGAGAAGAGAGAAGAGAGAAGAGAGAAGAGAGAAGAGAGAGAAGAGAGAAGAGAGAAGAGAGAAGAGAGAAGAAGAGAAGAGAGAAGAGAGAAGAGAGAAGAGAGAAGAGAGAGAGAGAGAAGAGAGAAGAGAGAAGAGAGAAGAGAGAAGAGAGAAGAGAGAAGAGAGAAGAGAGAAAGAGAGAAGAGAGAAGAGAGAAGAGAGAGAAGAGAGAAGAGAGAAGAGAGAAGAGAGAAGAGAGAAGAGAGAAGAGAGAAGAGAGAAGAGAGAAGAGAGAAGAGAGAAGAGAGAGAGAGAAGATGAGAAGAGAGAAGAGAGAAGAGAGAGAAGATAGAAGAGAGAAGAGAGAAGGGAGAAGGTGGAATGGAGAATGAAGAGTGGAGAATGAAGAGGGGAGAATGAAGAGGGGAGAATGGGAGAAGGGAGAAGGGAGAAGGGAGAAGGAGAAGGGAGAAGGGAGAAGGGAGAAGGGAGAAGGGAGAAGAGAGAAGGGAAAAGAGAGAAGAGAGGAAGAGAGAGAGAGAAGAGAGAAGAGAGAAGCGAGAAGAGAGAAGAGAGAAGAGAGAAGAGAGAAGAGAGAAGAGAGAGAGAGAAGAGAAAGAGAAAAGAGAAAAGAGAAAAGAGAGAAGAGAGAAGAGAGAAGAGAGAAGAGAGAAGAGAGAAGAAAGAAGAGAGAAGAGAGAAGAGAGAAGAGAGAGAAGAGAGAAGAGAGAAGAGAGAAGAGAGAAGAGAGAAGAGAGAAGAGAGAAGAGAGAAGAGAGAGGAGAGAGGAGAGAAGAGAGAAGAGAGAAGAGAGAAGAGAGAAGAGAGAGAAGAGAGAAGAGAGAAGGGAGAAGAGAGAAGAGGGGAAAAAAGAGAGAAGAGAGAAGAGAGAAGTGAGCAGAGATAAGGGAGAAGGAAGAAGAGAGGAAAGAGAAGATAGAACTAAACATTTAATCCAAAATGTCAATTTTTTCAAAATTTTGACTAAAAATTTCGACATTTTTAAAATGTAACGTAGATTTCTTAGGAACTTGACAATGAAAATTTTTGAATAATGTCGCGTTTTTTGAAAGACTGGATTTGTTCCAAATTTCGATTGTATTCCAAAATTTAGACTTTTCTTGTAATTTCAACTTTATTTTATATTTTGAATATTGACTTTTCCGAAAATTTGTAAATACACTTAAAAATATCTCCATTTTCGAAAATATTTAAAGTTTTCGGTGTTTTCTTTCTTTTAATTTTTTTTCTGAAAATTAGGTACTTTTTTTTTAATTTTCACCCTTTGAAAATTTTTCCTTTTTCTGAAAATTTGCATTTATGCATTTTGACTTTTCTTGAACTGGTTTTTTGACTTTTTAAATTTCGACCATTTTCAAAGTGTTATTTTTTTTTGAAAAATTATAATATTTCTATTAAAAATTTCCATTCCTAATAATTTCGACCGTTTTTTAAATGTCGACCATTTTTCAAAATTGCGAATATTTTTGCAAAGTTTTGATTTTTTGAAAATGGAGACATTTCATAAAATTTCAAACTTTTTTTAAAAATCTGTAACCTTGGTTTGTAATTTTAAGTACCAAAAATGTAAACTTTTTTAAAATTTTAACTTCTGAGTATTTCGACTTTTGAAAACCTCGATATATTTGATAATTTTGGTTTTCAATATTCCGGCTTCGAAAATTTTGGTTTTTATTGAGTGAAAGTTACCAATTATTCAAAATTTAGACTTTTTTAAAATTTCGAATTATTTTAAAAACTTGGTAATAATTCTCAAATCTATTGAATGTGTCTACTTTTTCAAAGTTTTGATATTTTTTTTTAATTTGGACTATACAATTTCGACCTATTTGTTTGAAAATTTTTTCATTTTCAAAATTTTAACTTCTTTTGGAAATTTGAAAGTTTTTGAAAAATTTTTGGATTATCCTTAAATTTTTTATACATTTTACATATTTCTCAAAATTTAGAAATTTCAGTGTCAAAAAATTTCGACTTTTTTTTGAAAATTTTAAGTATTTCTTAAATCTGCACTTTTTCGGTTTTTTCAAATGTTCGAATTTTTCAAAATTTTAGCCATTTTTTGAAATTAATAATTTTTGAAACAGTTAAAACTTTCGACTAATTTTTTAATTTCAATTATTTTTTAAATTTCGACATTTTTTGCAAACTGACGATCCTTTATTTAAAAATTTGATTTTTCTTTTAAGTGAGACATTTCTTAAAAACTCATTTTGAACTTTTCGACCAATTCGTAAAATTTCGAATTTTTCTAAAAATTTCGCCTCCATTTCAAAACGTCGACTTTTTTTTCAAAATTTCGATTCTTTATGAAACCTTGATTTTTTTAAAGGTTCAAACTTTTTTCAAAGTATTATTTATAATTTTTTTCGAACATTTTTAATTAAATCTTCAGTTTTAAAAAAATGAGTTTTGATTTTAAATTTTTTCAATTTTCAATTTGAACTACTCAAAATTTCGCCTTTTTCCATAATCTTACCTTTTCAAAATTTCAACCTTTTTGATAATTACGAATTTTTTGATTATTTTGAGTTTTCTCCAATTTTCAAAAATTCATCTTCTTTGAAAATTTAATTTAAAATTCCGCAATTTATTTTAAATGTCGATATATTTTCAAAATTTTGCCTTTTTCCATTTGCAAAATTATTTAAAATGTCGACTATTTTAAAAATTATTTTTCTTAAATATTTTCTCAAAATCTTTATTTTGTCTTTGGAAATTTGACTTTCTATGAAAATATCGAAGTTTTTAAAAATTTCACTTTTTTCCAAATTTTGGCTTTTCTAACTTTGGCTTTATTTTTTATAATTGGTCATTTTTTTTTAAATTTAAACTTTTTGGTATTACTATTATATTTATTATTTATTTATTACTATATTAAAATAAATATTACTCCCAGTAACAAAAAAATACCTTTTGAACGATAACATTTTTGTATAATCTGCTTCTAAAAATTGTAGGATCACATTGTCTGTCTGTTTGTCTGTTGAACGTATCAACGAATTTGAACAAAACATAATTCTGCAAGCTGCACGAACTCTTTAAAACTATGCAAGTTGATTTATCATTAACTACTCGCCTTATGGCGAATCAAAAATTAAACTACGATTTCCCATTTGTATTTATTTTAACCAGTTGTCGTCACTGTAAACTTGCTTGAATACATACAGTATCTTTACAACGATGTACATTTTTTATAATCTGCTCTTAAAAATTGTAGGATTATTTTCAACATTCACCCTTAATAAGTAGACGGATTTACATTTGAAAGCAATCATCTACCAGTTACTTCTACAAAAAAATTTGTTTTTGCGTCGACAAATCCTAATCCATCGTGCATTTTTCAAGTCATAAGGTGAGAATTTATGTAGGACTTCTCTTACCGGAAGCTCTTACACTTAAGTAATTTATTCCAATATAATATAATTCTTGACTTCTTTCCTCTTAGCTTTTGAAATAATTTACCTTGGGCATTAGCTTCCTTATGATTCTTGAAGACTTCAAAGAAAATTATTTCCTTTGCATTTCGTATCGAAATTGTATAAAGCTTGCCAAGATATTCTCTTTGATATTGCAACTTAATTAAAAAGTAATAAGTTGTATTCGGCGTTAGAAACCCTCTGAATATACATTATGACAGAGAATTAGCTTTAAAAAAAACATTCCCAATCCGAAAGTCACCTTATGTAATTTTTCAGCTCGTTACCAAAGATATTCCAATGTTACGTATGGTCGTCAACCTTTAAGAAAAATAATGCATCGATGGTATTTTCTTTTAATTAGGCCGTTGCCTCCGAGGGTTTCCGCTATATTGAGGCAAATATTTGTTCTATATAAAGCAAATTTGGTTTTATCCTTTCGTCAATATTTGTTCCAAGCAATACTCATGCCTGCAACAGGATGGAATTCAGTGGAGGTTTTGGGAAAAGTGCTGCATAAAATCAACGTCTTTCCACTTAGCCACGTTCGGTCAAACCACCAGAGATGAATTTTCTCTAAAACGTTCATCGTTGCAACTAATTTGTAAAGGAACTCTCTCTAAAACTCTCTCTAAAACTCTCTCTAAAACTCTCTCTAGAACTCTCTCTAAAACTCTCTCTAAAACTCTCTCTAAAACTCTCTAAAACTCTCTCTAAAACTCTCTCTAAAACTCTCTCTAAAACTCTCTAAAACTCTCTCTAAAACTATCTCTAAAACTCTCTCTAAAACTCTCTCTAAAACTCTCTCTAAAACTCTCTCTAAAACTCTCTCTAAAACTCTCTCTAAAACTCTCTCTAAAACTCTCTCTAAAACTCTCTCTAAAACTCTCTCTAAAACTCTCTCTAAAACTCTCTCTAAAACTCTCTCTAAAACTTTCTCTAAAACTCTCTCTAAAACTCTCTCTAAAACTCTCTCTAAAACTCTCTTTAAAACTTGTTTTTTTAAAACTTTGTTTTCTAAAACTTGTATTTAGTCAACCGATGTTACTAAAGTCATACAGGTCGCTAGTAGTGAGGATAAATTTCTTGTATCGTGGGTTGCATAGCACCATTCGTTAAATATGGGTACCCTTGGCGTAACATGCGTTTAGGTGTGGTAAACTTGACAAGTAATGTCAATTAGTTACGTTGACCCTCAATAGAGGATCGACGTAACTATCATTCGTAACCATTCTGAGGGTAAGACGTTCTATGTTTAGAACTTTCTACACAAATTTACTTAAAAAGTTCTACAGTCGTCATTTTAAGCTACTTGACATTTCTGACAAATGTAGCTACAATATGAGTGACTACATGAACAATTTAGTAGCCATTTAAACTATTACTGACAAGCTGCAACAAAAACAGGAAAACTATGTTGTCGACCATTTTCCAAGTTATTACAACTTTACATGAATTTACTTAGAAAGACCTGCTTCATCTAGTATTGCTTAAAGCGGCTTGAAATTTTTGAAAAAGTAAGCCATGATAAGTGTTAGTGCAAGAAAAATTTGGTAACTGTATAAATCATCGTTTAAAAGGCACAGCATTTTCACGAAATATCATGTTTCATCAAATTTCAATCAATACCATTTCTGCACGAATTTACTCAAATTTACCAAACGTAGTTTTATTTTATGCTACTTGAAATTCTTGACAAATGTAGCTACAATATGTGTGGCTGCATGAACAATTTGGTAGCCACTTAAACTCTTGCTGAAAATGTGCAACAAAACCAGAAAAACTATGTTTAGAACGTCTAACTCTCAGTAGCTTAAAACTGAATTACGTCTGGTAGAACTACCAAATTTTTCTCTCAAGAACATTTACCTTGGATACGTGGTACAAAAATTTCAAGTAGCTTTAAACAACATTACGTTAGGCAGGACTTTCAAAGTAATTCAATGCAGAGTTACAATAACTTGGAAATGGGTGGCTACATAATTTCTCCGTTTTTAATGCACCTTTTCAGGAATAGTTTAAATGGCTATTAAATTGTTCATGTAGTCACACATATTGTAGCTACATTTATTAAAATGTCAAGTAGTTTAAAACAAAATTACGTCTGGTAGAAGTTTTTAAGTAAATTTGTGCAGAAATAAATTGAGGCCAAAAATGGTTTTTATAGGATTACCGCACCTCTAAATGGTGGTTTAGGTAGTTGCTAAATTTTTCTCGCGTCAGCATTTATTTTGTCTACATTTTGTAAAAATTTCAAGCGTTTTAAACCAATATTATTTAAGCCAGAATTTTTTAAGTAACTGCATGCAGAACTACAATAACTTAAAAATGGGCGACAACATAATTTTTCTGTCATTGTTTTACATTTTCAGCAATAGTTTAAGTGACTACTAAAATGTTCATGTAGTCACACATATTGCAGCTACATTTTTCGTAAATGTCAAGTAACTTAAAATAAAATTACGTCTAGTAGAACTTTTTAAGTGTATTCGTGCAAAAATGGGTTAAATTGAAATTTGATAGAAAATGGTTTTTTGAAATTTGATAAAAAATGGTTTTTTGAAATTTGATAAAAAATGGTTTTTTGAAATTTGATAAAAAATGGTTTTTTGAAATTTGATAAAAAATGATTCTTTATGTGATTGCTGCACCTTGTAAACGGTGATGCAGATAGTTGCCAAAATTTTCTCGCAGCAGCACTTATCTTCGCTACATTTTTAAAAAATTTCAAATAAATTTAAAGAATATTACGTGAAGCAGAACTTTCCAACCAAATTCATGCAGAGTTACAATAATTTAAAAATCGACAATAACGCAGTTTTTCTGTCTTTGTTGCGCATTTTCAGCAAGAGTTTAAGTGGCTACTAAATTGTTCATGTAGCCACACATCGTAGCTACATTTTTCAAAAATTTCAAATAGCATAAAACAAAATTACGTATGGTAAAGTTTTTGGAGTGAATTCATGCAGAAATGGTATTGATTGAAATTTGATGAAACATGATTTTTCGTGAAAATGCTGTGCCTTTTAAACGGCGACTAGCCACACATATTGTGGCTACATTTTTCAAAAATTTCAAGTAGCATAAAACAAAATTACGTCTGGTAGAAGTTTTTAAGTAAATTTGTGCAGAAATAAATTGAGGCCAAAAATGGTTTTTATAGGATTACCGCACCTCTAAACGGTGGTTTAGGTAGTTGCTAAATTTTTCTCGCGTCAGCATTTATTTTGTCTACATTTTGTAAAAATTTCAAGCGTTTTAAACCAATATTATTTAAGCCAGAATTTTTTAAGTAACTGCATGCAGAACTACAATAACTTGAAAATGGGCGTCAACATAATTTTTCTGTCGTTGTTTTACATTTTCAGCAATAGTTTAAGTGACTACTAAAATGTTCATGTAGTCACACATATTGCAGCTACATTTTTCGTAAATGTCAAGTAGCTTAAAATAAAATTACGTCTAGTAGAATTTTTTAAGTGTATTCGTGCAAAAATGGGTTAAATTGAAATTTGATAAAAAATGATTTTTTGAAACTTGATAAAAAATGGTTTTTTGAAATTTGATAAAAAATGGTTTTTTGAAATTTGATAAAAAATGATTCTTTATGTGATTGCTGCACCTTGTAAACGGTGATGCAGATAGTTGCCAAAATTTTCTCGCAGCAGCACTTATCTTCGCTACATTTTTAGAAAATTTCAAATAAATTTAAAGAATATTACGTGAAGCAGAACTTTCCAAACAAATTCATGCAGAGGTACAATAACTTAAAAATCGACAATGACGCAGCTTTTCTGTCTTTGTTGTGCATTTTCGGCAAGAGTTTAAGTGGCTACTAAATTGTTCATGTAGCCACACATCGTAGCTACATTTTTCAAAAATTTCAAGTAGCATAAAACAAAATTACGCTTGGTAAAGTTTTTGGAGTGAATTCATGCAGAAATGGTATTGATTGAAATTTGATGAAACATGATTTTTCGTGAAAATGCTGTGCCTTTTAAACGGCGACTAGCCACACATATTGTAGCTACATTTGTTAAAAATTTCAAGTAGCATAAAGCAAAATTACGTCTGGTAGAAGTTTTTAAGTAAATTTGTGCAGAAATAAATTGAGGCCAAAAATGATTTTCATAGGATTACCGCACCTCTAAACGGTGGTTTAGATAGTTGCTAAATTTTTCTCGCGTCAGCATTTATTTTGTCTACATTTTGTAAAAATTTCAAGTGTTTTAAACCAATATTACGTAAGCCAGAATTTTTTAAGTAACTGCATGCAGAACTACAATAACTTAAAAATGGGCGACAACATAATTTTTCTGTCGTTGTTTTACATTTTCAGCAATAGTTTAAGTGACTACTAAAATGTTCATGTAGTCACACATATTGCAGCTACATTTTTCGTAAATGTCAAGTAGCTTAAAATAAAATTACGTCTAGTAGAACTTTTTAAGTGTATTCGTGCAGAAATGGATTAAATTGAAATTTGATAAAAAATGATTTTTTGAAATTTGATAAAAAATGGTTTTTTGAAATTTGATAAAAAATGGTTTTTTGAAATTTGATAAAAAATGATTCTTTATGTGATTGCTGCACCTTGTAAACGGTGATGCAGATAGTTGCCAAAATTTTCTCGCAGCAGCACTTATCTTCGCTACATTTTTCAAAAATTTCAAATAAAATTAAAGAATATTACGTGAAGCAGAACTCTCCAAACAAATTCATGAAGAGTTACAATAACTTAAAAATCGACAATAACGCAGTGTTTCTGTCTTTGTTGCACATTTTCAGCAAGAGTTTAAGTGGCTACCAAATTGTTCATGTAGCCACACATATTGTAGCTACATTTGTCAAGAATTTCAAGTAGCATAAAACGAAATTACGCTTGGTAAAATTTTTTGAGTAAATTCGTGCAGAAATGGTATTGATTGAAATTTGATGAAACATGATTTTTCGTGAAAATGCTTTACCTTTTAAACGGTAACTTATATAGTTACCAAATTTTTCTCGCAGTAGCACTTATCTTGGCTTAATTTTTTAAAAATTTCAAGTCGATTTAAGCAATACTAGGTGGGGCAGGTCTAAGTAAATTCATGTAGAGTTGCAATAACTTGGAAAATGGTCGACAACATAGTTTTCCTGTTTTTGTTACAGCTTGTCAGTAATAATTTAAATGGCTACTAAATTGTTCATGTGGGCACTCATCTTGCACCTATATTGGCCACATTTTTCAAAAATTTCAAGTAACTTTAAAGAATATTACGTGAAGCAGAACTCTCCAAACAAATTCATGCAGAGTTACAGTAAATTAAAAATCAACAATAACGTAGTTTCTCTGTCTTTGTTGCACAATTTTAGAAAAAGTTTAAGTGGCTACCAAATTGTTCATGTAGCCACACATATTGTAACTACATTTGTCAAGGATTTCAAATAGCATAAAGCAAAATTACGCTTGCTACAATTTTTTGAGTAAATTCGTGCAGAAATGGTGTTGATTGAAATTTCATGAAACATGGGTTTTCGTAAAAAAATTCTGTGCTTGTAAACGGTGATTTATATAGTTACCAAATTTTTCTCGCAGTAGCACTTATCATGGCTTTATTTTTAAAAAATTTCAATTCTCTTTAAGCAATACTAGGTGAGGCAGGTCTTTCTAAGTAAATTCATGTAGAGTTGCAATAACTTGGAAAATGGTCGACAACATAGTTTTCCTGTTTTTGTTGCGGCTTTTCGGTAATAATTTCAATGGCTACTAAATTGTTCATGTTGTCCCTCATCTTGGCTACATTTTTTAAAAATTTCAAGTGACTAAAGAATATTTCGTGAAGCATAACTTTCCAAACAAATTCATGCAGAGGTACAATAACTTAAAAATCGACAACAACGCAGTTTTTCTGTCTTTGTTGCACGTTTCCAGCAAGAGTTTAAGTGGCTACCAAATTGTTCATGTAGCTACACATATTGTAGCTACATTTGTCAAGAATTTCAAGTAGCATAAAACAAAATTACGCTTGGTAAAATTGTTTGAGTAAATTCGTGCAGAAATGGTACTGATTGAAATTTGATTAAACATGGTTTTTCGTGAAAATGCTGTGCCTTGTAAACGGTGATTTATATAGTTACCGAATTTTTCTCGCAGTAGCACTTATCTTGGCTTAATTTTTCAAAAATTTCAAGTCGCTTTAAGCAATACTAGATGAAGCAGGTCTTTCTAAGTAAATTCATGTAGAGTTGCAATAACTTAGAAAATGGTCAACAACATAGTTTTCCTGTTTCTGTTGCAACTTTTAAGTAATAATTTAAATGGCTACCAAATTGTTCATGTAGTCACTCATCTTGCACTTATCTTGTCTACATTTTTTTTAAATTTCAAGTAACTTTAAAGAATATTACGTAAAGCAGAACTTTCCAAACAAATTCATGCAGAGGTACAATAACTTAAAAATCGACAATAAGGCAGTTTTTCTGTCTCTGTTGCACATTTTTAGCAAGAGTTTAAGTGGCTACCAAATTGTTCATGTAGCCACACATATTGTAGCTACATTTGTCAATAATGTCAAGTAGCATAAAACAAAATTACGCTTGGTAAAATTTTTTGAGTAAATTTGTGCAGAAATGGTATTGATTGAAATTTGATGAAACATGATTTTTCGTGATAATGCTGTGCCTTTTAACGGTGACTTATATAGTTACCAAATTTTTCTCGCAGTAACACTTATCTTCGGTTAATTTTTCAAAAATTTCAAGTCGATTTAAGCAATACTAGGTGGGGCAGGTCTAAATAAATTTATGTAGAGTTGTAATAACTTGAAAAATGGTCGACAACATAGTTTTTCTGTTTTTGTTGCGGCTTTTTAGTGATAATTTAAATGGCTACTAAATTGTTCATGTAGTCACTCATCTTGCACTTATCTTGACAACATTTCAAATAAATGTCAAATAACTTTAAAGAATATTACGTGAAGCAGAACTTTCCAAACAAATTCATGCAGAGGTACAATAACTTATAAATCGATAATAACGCAGTTTTTCTGTCTTTGTTGCGCATTTTCAGCAAGAGTTTAAGTGGCTACCAAATTGTTCATGTAGTCACTAATATTGTAGCTACATTTGTTGGAAATGTCAAGTAGCTTAAAATAAAACTACGTCTGGTAGAACTTCAAGTAAATTTAAGTATGCAGAAATAAGATTATTTGAAATTTGATGAAAGACGTTATTTTTTGTGACTGTTGTACTTTGTAAACGGTGCTTTAGATAGTTTTCAAACTTTCTTCGCAACAGCACTTCTTTTAGCTTCATTTTTACAAAAATTTCAAGCAACTTGAAACAAAATTACGTCTAATACAATTTTAGAAGTAAATACAGCCAAATGTTTTGTTAATCCTGACGCAATCAACTCCATTAGTTTAAAGTACAAGTAAACGTATAATGAAATATAAAAAACATTTAATGAAAACTAGACATAAATATGTTTCATTTAAATAGCCATTCGCTCCGAGATGTTTTAATTAAGAAAATCCCCCGAACTGTTTTGTTTCTCAAAAAAAGAAACACATTAAAATTACGTAAATATCATTACGTCCGGCCGTCTCCCTGAAGTTTAATCCGCAAAAATTTAAAACTTTGAGTGGTGCGCGACAGCACACGTTTAAATATGCAAAATAATCTTGGCAGTATGAAATTACCTTGTTATAAAAGAGAAATAACGACCCATCTCGAAACCTGTAAAAGCTCTGAAAGGTTTTCATTACGCTTTTTCAGGACGACCGTTAAAAACACGTCCGGCTTATTAAGCGGGTGTATTTTGTTTCGCATTGGGGCGAAATTAAGTCGATTTCGGAGTTCGTTAACTGAATTGAACGGGTCTGGTTGTATAGGCGCGCGTGAAGTAAGCGTCTGGTTGTGCAGGCGCGTGAAGTAAACGTCTGATTGTGTAGGCGCGTGAAGTAAGCGTCAGGTTGTATAGGCACGCAAATTTCCTTGTTGTATAGGCCCGTGAAGTACGCGGCTGGTCGTATATGCGCGAAGAAGTACGCGCCAGGTTGTATACGCGTGTGAAACAGGCAGAATTATCATTACCAGACGTAAGAATCGCCAGTCCGTGGACGATATCAAGCGCGCTGGAGAAAGGAAGGAATTTAATTGGCCCTAGAGGCTCTAGCTCCTGGTGCGTGCAGTACGCGCCTGGTTGTATACGCGCGTGGAGTACGCGCCTGGTTGTATACGCGCGTGAAGTACGCGCCTGGTTGTATAAAAGCGCGAAACAAGCAGAATTGTCACTACCAGACGTAAGGATCACTAGTGCGTGGACGATGTCGGGCGCGCTGGAGAAAGGGAGGAATTTTATTGACCCTAGCGGCTCTAGCGCCTGGTTGTATACACGTATGAAGTACGCGCCTGGTTGTATGCGCGCGTGAAGCACGCGCCTGGTTTTATATGCCCGTCAAAGAAGTAGAATTATCACTACCAGACGTAAGGATCACCAGTGCGTGGAGGATATCAGGCGCGCTGGAGGAAGGGAGGAATTTTATTAGCCCTAGTGGCTCTAGCGACAAAAGCAGAGGAATTTATGCCGCGCCCAATTCTCTTATCAGCTTGAACGTAACGAATTGTATTATTGGGGCCATTTACTTCAGAACCAGTTATATTTCCGGGGAAAAGGTGCATTAGTGCGCAATTTAAATTCATATAAACACATCGACTGAAAAATTACGTTATTTTCTCGAGGATTACTGTTTATGATAATGATACATATGAAAAGCACTTCGCCAAGGCAGAATTTCAATTTTACATTCGAGCATGCAATTTCGTTACATAAACCACTATAATAGTGAAATAAAATCTGCATATGACCCCCTATAAAGCTTTGTTATTTAAATGATTTCGACGATGTGGCCCATATTTTCTTTCTGGGGTGATTATAATGATCTGTTTTGGTTTCCACTGGTCAACCATATTTTAGAACGAGCTTAAATCCATCTAGTGCTAAATCTAAAAGATGTTAAAAGATCGAAAATGAGCTACTAATGATTTAAGCACAAACGAATGAGTATTACCTCATCTAAGGGTTCTTAAAATAGGGGCAGTTGCTGGCCTGAATGATGTTATTGTAAATTTTAAAAGTCCATTTGGATTTATGAATCAAAGGGTAAGACGTTACGTTAGGTTGACCCTCAATATATGTACAACAAAGACAGAAAAACTAGGTTGTCGCCCATTTTTCAAGTTATTGCAACTCTGTATGAATTTAATTAGAAAGACCTGCCTCACGTAATATTGCTAAAAGCTACTTGAAATTCTTGAAAAATTTAGCCAACATAAGTGTTGGTGCAAGACAAATTTAAGAACTATCTAAACCACCATTTACAAGGTGCAGCCATCACTTGAAAAACCATTTAACATCAAATTTCCATTTAACTCATTTTTGCACGAATATTCTTAAAAACTTCTACTAAACTTCATTTTGTTTTAAACTACTTCATATTTTTGATACGCGTAGCTAAACTATGTGTAACTACATGAACAATTTGGTAGCCACAATTTGATAGCACAAGTTTACTGAAAAAGGTCTACCAGACGTAATTTTGTTTTAAACTTCTTAACATTTTTTAAAATGTAGCTAAAATATGTGTGGCTGCATAAACAATAAAGTAGCTGCTTGAACTATTGCCAGAAATTGCAACAAAGAAAGAAAGATTGTTTTGTTGCCCATTTTCAAGTTATTGTAACTCTGCGTAGATTTATTTAAAAAATCCTACCTCACGTAATATTTCTCAAAGCTAATTAAAATTATTTCAAAATGTAGCCAAGATAAGTGCTGATGCTAAAAAATTGTAGCTACTATCTAAACCACCGTCTACAAGGTACGATAATCATATGAAAAACCATTTTTGATCTCAATTTATTTCTGCACAAACTAGCTTAAAAACTTCTACCAGACGTAATTTTGTTTTAAGCTTCTTAACATTTTTTTTTAATGTAGCTACAATATGTGTGGCTGCATGAACAATTTAGTAGCTACTTGAACTATTGCTAAAAGTGTGCAACAAAAAAGAAAGATTATTTTGTTTCTCATTTTCAAGTTATTGTAACTCTGCATGAACTTATTTAAAAAGTTCTACCTCACGTAATATTTCTCAAAGCTAATTAAAATTTTTTCAAAATGAGTCAAGATAAGTGCTGATGCGAGAAAAATTTAGCAACTGTAGAAACCATCGTTTACAAGTGAGGTAATCTTAGGAAAAACCATTTTTAATCTCAATTTATTTCTGCACAAATTTACTTAAAAACTTCTACCAGACGTAATTTTGTTTTAAACTACTTGACATTTTGATAAATGTAGCTACAATATGTGTGACTACATGAACAATTTAATAGCCATTTAAACTATTCCTAAAAAGGTGCATTAAAAACGGAGAAATTATGTAGTCACCCATTTTCAAGTTATTGTAACTCTGCATTGATTTACTCTGAAAAATGTAACTACTATATAAACCACCGTCTATAAGGTGCGTTATCCTATGAAAAATCATTTTTGATCTCAATTTATTTCTGCACAAATTTACTTAAAAACTTCTACCAGATTTAATTTTGTTTTAAACCTCTTGGCATTTTGATAAATACAAATATGTGTGACTACATGAACAATTTAGTAGCCATTTAAACTATTCCTGAAAAGGTGCATTAAAGACGGAAAAACTATGTAGTCGCTCATTTTAAAGGTGTTGTAACTATGCATTGATTTACTTAAAAAGTCCTGCCTCACGTAATATTGTTTAAAGCTACTTGAAATTTTTGTACCGCGTAGCCAAGATAAATGTTGTTGGGAGAAAAATTTGGTAGCTATCTAAACTACCGTTTACAAGGTACAGAAACCACCTAAACCGGACGAAAATTTGCTTTAAACAACTTTTTATTGTTGACAAATGTAGCTACAATATGAGTGACTACGTAAACAATTTAGTAGCCACTGATGAAAATGTTCAATAAAGACATAAAAATTATGTTGTCATTGTAACTCTGCATGAATTTACTTTAACAAAAACTGTCAAACGTAATTTTGTAAACCTACTTGAAAGTTTTGTGAAATGTAGCCAAAATAAATGCTGCTGAAAAAAAAATTTAGCTACTATATAAACCACCGTCTACAAGGTGCGGTAATCATATAAAAAACCATTTTTGATCTCAATTTATTTCTGCACAAATTTACTTAAAAACATCTTCCAGGCGTAATTTAGTTTAAAACTACTTGACATTTTAATAAATGTAGCTACAATATGTGTGACTACATGAACAATTTAGTAGCCATTTAAAGTATTCCTGAAAAGGTGCATTAAAAACGGAAAAACTATGTAGTCGCCCATTTTCAAGTTAGTATAACTCTGCATTGATTTACTTTCAAAGTCCTGCCTCACGTAATATTATTTAAAGCTACTTGAAATTTATGTACTACGTAGCCACGATAAGTGTTGTTGGGAGAAAAATTTGCTAGCTATCTAAACCACCGTTTACAAGGTGCAGAAACCACCTAAACCGGACGTAAATTTGTTTTAAACTACTTGTTATCTTTGAAAAATTTAGCTACAATATGAGCGACTACATGAACAATTTAGTAGCCACTCAAACTATTGATGAAAATGTTCAATAAAGACACATTAATTATGTTGTCCTTGTAACTCTGCATGAATTTACTTTAACAAAAACTGTCCAACGTAATTTTGTTAAAGCTACTTGAAAGTTTTGTGAAATGCAGCCAAAATAAATGCTGTTAAAAGAAAAATTTAGCTACTATCTAAACCACCGTCTACAAGGTGCGGTAATCATATGAAAAACCATTTCTGATCTTAATTTATTTCTGCACAAATTTACTTAAAAACTTTTATCAGACTTAATTTTGTTTTAAATTACTTGACATTTTGGTAAATGCAGCTACAATATGTATGACTACATCAACAATTTAGTATCCATTTAAAGTATTCCTGAAAAGGTGCATTAAAAACGGAAAAACTATGTAGTTACCCATTTTCAAGTTATTATAACTCTGCATTGATTTCGAAAGTCCTGTCTCACGTAATATTAAAGCTACTTGAAATTTATGTACTACGTAGCCAAGATAAATGTTGTTGGGAGAAAAATTTTGTATACCACCTTTTACAAGGTGCAGCAACCAGCTAAACCCGACGAAATTTTGTTTTAAACTACTTTTTATTTTTGACAAATTTAGCTACAATATGAGCGACTACGTGAACAATTTAGTAGCCACTCAAACTACTAATGAAACTGTTCATTAAAGACAGAAAAATTAGGTTGTCGTTGTAGCTCTGCATGAATTTACTTTAACAAAAACTGTCCAACGTAATTTTGTTAAAGCTACTTGAAAGTTTTCTAAAATGTAGCCATAATAAATGCCGCTATATTTAAGGTGCAACAATCTCTTGAAAGACCACACAAGCATAATTTTGTTTTAAGCTACTTGACATTTCTGAGAAATGTAGCTACGATATGAGTGACTACATGAATAATTTAGTAGTCATTTAAAATGACGCTGGAAAGGTGCAGAAAAAGATTGGAAACCACTGATCTATATTCCTGTTTACAAGAAAAAGCATTCACCTGAAAAACCATTTTTCATCGAATTTCAATTTCCACACTTTACATAAAAGGTTCTACTCGACCTAATTTTGATTTAATGTACTTGATATTTTTGTCAAATTTAGCTAGATATGAGTGACTACATGAAAAATTTAGCAGCTACTTGAACTATTGCTAGAAATGTTTAATAAAGACACAAAAATGATGTTGTCCTTGTAACTCTGCATGAATTTATTTTAACAAAAACTGTCCAACGTAATTTTGTTAAAGCTACTTGAAAGTTTTGTGGAATGTAGCCAAAATAAATGCTGCTGAAAGAAAAATTTGGCAGCTATTTAAACCACCCTATTCTAAGTGCAACAATTACCTGAAAGACCACACAAAGCATAATTTTGTTTTAAGCTACTTGACATTTCTGAGAAATGTAGCTACGATATGAGTGACTACATGAATAAGTTAGTAGTCATTTGAAATGGCGCTGAAAAGGTGCAGAAAAAAAATTGGGAATTACTGATCTATATTACTGTTTACAAGGAAAAGCATTCACCTGAAAAACCATTTTTCATCAAACTTCAATTTCTACACTTTATATAAAAAGTTCTACTTGATCTAATTTTGATTTAATTTGTTTGATATTTTTGACAAATATAGCTACGATAGAAGTGACTACATGAACAATTTAGCAGCCACTTAAACTATTGCTGAAAATGTTTAATAAAGACAGATGTTGTCCTTGTAACTCTGCATGAATTTACTTTTAAAAAAACTGTGTGTTAAAGCTACTTGAAAGTTTTGTAAAATGTAGCCAAAGTAGGTGCTGCTGAAAGAAAAATTTGGCAGCTATCTTAACCACCGTTTTTAAGGTGCAGCAGCTACCTAAAAGATAACCTGAAACATAATTTTGTTTTAAGCTACTTAACATTTTTGACAAAAATTGCAACGATATGAGTGACTACATAAAGAATTTAGTATCCATTAAAACTCTTGTTACAAAGCTGCAAAAAAAGATTGGGAACCACTGATCTACACAACTGTTTACAAAGTGAACCACACAAAGACCATTTTTTATCAAATTTCAATTTTTACACAAATTTACTTAAAAAGATCTACCGGAAATAATTTTGTTTTAAACTACTTAATATTTTTGTTAAGGGTAGCTAAAATATGAGTGACTACATAAACAATTTAGTAGCCACTTAAACTATTGCTGAAAATGTTTAATAAAAGCAGCAAAATAATGTTGTCGTTGTAACTCTGTATGAATTTATCTAAAAAAACCACCTGCCCAACGTAATTTTGCTTAAGCTACTTGAAATTTTTGTTAAATCTGTCCAAAATAAGTGCTGCCGGAGAAAAATTTGGCAGCTATCCAAACCCCTGTTTTCAAGGTGCAGTGAAAAACCACCTGAAGCATAATTTTGTTTTAAGCTACGTAACATTTTTGACAGATGTAGCTGCGATATGAATAACTACATAAAGAATTCGGTAACCATTTAACCCGTTGCTGGAAAGATGCAGAAAAATATTGGGAACCACTGATCTATACAACTGTTTACAAAGTGTAGCAACCACCTGAAAGACCATTTTTTATCAAATTTCAATTTTTACACAAATTTACTTAAAAAGATTTACCGAGAGTAATTTTGTTTTAAACTACTTGATATTTTTGGTAAGGGTAGCTAAAATATGAGTGACTACATAAACAATTTAGTAGCCACTTAAACTATTGCTGAAAATGTTTTAAAAAGCAGTAAAATAATGTTGTCGTTGTAACTCTGTACAAATTTATCTAAAAAAACCACCTGCCCAACGTAATTTTGCTAAAGCTACTTGAAATTTTTGTTAAATCTGTCCAAAATAAGTGCTGCCGGGGAAAAATTTGGCAGCTATTCAAATCCCTGCTTTCAAGGTGCAGTAAAAGATCACCTGAAGCATAATTTTGTTTTAAGCTACGTAACATTTTTGACAGATGCAGCTGCGATATGAATAACTACATAAAGAATTCGGTAGCCATTTAACCTGTTGCTGGAAAGATGCAGAAATATATTGAGAACCACTGATCTATACAACTGTTTACAAAGTGAAGCAACCACCTGAAAGGCCATTTTTTATCAAATTTCAATTTTTACACAAATTTACTTAAAAAGATTTACCGAAAGTAATTTTGTTTTAAACTACTTGATATTTTTAGTAAGGGTAGCTAAAATATGAGTGACTACATGAACAATTTAGTAGCCACTTAAACTATTGCTGAAAATGTTTAACAAAGGCAGCAAAATAATGTTGTCGTTGTAAGTCGGCATGAATTTATTTTAAAAAAACACCTGTCCAAAGTAATTTTGCTAAAGCTACTTGAACTTTTTGTTAAATGTAGCCAAAATAAGTGTTGCTGGGGCAAACTTGGCAGTTATCCAAACGGCTATTTTCAAGGTGCAGTGAAAGACCACCTGAAGCATAATTTTGTTTTAAGCTACGTAACATTTTTGACAGATGTAGCTGCGATATGAATAACTTCATAAAGAATTTGGTAGCTTTTAAAACTGTTGCTGGAAAGATGCAGAAAAAGATTGGGAACCACTGATTTATACCAGTGTTTACAGGGTGAAGCAACCATCTGAAATACAATTTTTTATCAAATTTTAATTTCTAGAAAAATGTTGTTAAAAAGTTTTACCTGACGTAATTTTGGTTTAAGCTACTTGATATTTTTGGCAAATGTAGCTACAATATGAGTGACTACGTGAACAATTTAGTAGCCACTTAGACTATTGCTGAAAATGTTGAATAATAATATAAAAATTATGTTGTCATTGTAACTCTGCATGAATTTACTTTAAAAAACCTGTCTTATATAATTTTATTAAAGCTACTTGAAATGTTCGTAAATTGTAGCCAAAATAAATGCTGCTGGCAGCTATCTAACCATCTGACCATCGTTTTCAAGGTGCAGCAACCACCTGAAAGACCACCTGAAACATAATTTTGTTTTAAGCTTCTAAACATTTTTGACAAAAGTAGCTACGATATGAGTGGCTGCATGAAAAATTTGGTAGCCATTTAACCTGTTGCTGGAAAGATGCAGAAAAAGATTGGGAACCACCGATCCATACCACTGTTTACAATGTGAAGCAACCATCTAAAAGACCATTTTTTATAAAATTTCAATTTTTACAAAAATGTATTTAAAAAGTTCTACCTGACGTAATTTTGATTTAAACTACTTAATACTTTTGTCAAATGTAGCTACGATATGAGTGACTACATGAACAATTTAGTAGCCACTTAAACTATTGCTGAAAATGTTGAATAATGATAAAAAAATGATGTTGTTGTTGTAACTCTTCATGAATTTACTTTAAAAAAACCTGCTCAACATAATTTTATTAAAGCTACTTAAAATGTTTGTAAAATGTAGCCAAAATAAATGCTGCTGGCAGCTATCTAACCATCTAACCATCGTTTTTAAGGTGCAGCAACCACCTGAAAGACCACCTGAAACATAATTTTGTTTTAAGCTTCTAAACATTTTTGACAAAAGTAGCTACGATATGAGTGGCTACATGAAAAATTTGGTAGCCATTTAACCTGTTGCTGGAAAGATGCAGAAAAAGATTGGGAACCACCTATCCATACCACTGTTTACAATGTCAAGCAACCATCTAAAAGACCATTTTTCATAAAATTTCAATTTCTACAAAAAAGTATTTAAAAAGTTCTACCTGACGTAATTTTGGTTTAAACTACTTGATATTTTTGTCAAATGTAGCTACGATATGAATGACTACATGAACAATTTAGTAGCTACTTAAACTGTTGCCGAAAATGTTGAATAATGATAGAAAAATTATGTTGTCGCTGTAACTCTGCATGAATTTACTTTTAAAAAACCTGCCTAACATAATTTTACTAAAGCTACTTGAAATGTTTGTAAAATGTAGCCAAAATAAATGCTACTGACAGCTGTTTAACCATCTAACCATCGTTTTCAAGGTGCAGCAACCACCTGAAAGACCACCTTAAACATAATTTTGTTTTAAGCTTCTAAACAGTTTTGACAAAAGTAGCTACGTTATGAGTGGCTACATGAAGAATTTAGTTGCCATTTAAGCTGCCGCTGGAAAGGCGCAGAAAAAGATTGGGAACCACCGATCCATACCACTGTTTACAATGTGAAGCAACCATCTAAAAGACCATTTTTCATAAAATTTTAATTTTTACATAAATTTATTTAAAAAGTTCTACCTGTAGTAATTTTGGTTTAAACTACTTGATACTTTTGTCAAATGTAGCTACGATATGAGTGACTACATGAACAATTTAGTAGCTACTTATACTGTTGCCGAAAATGTTGAATAATGATAGTAAAATTATGTTGTCGCTGTAACTCTGCATGAATTTACTTTTAAAAAACCTGCCTAACATAATTTTATTAAAGCTACTTGAAATGTTTGTAAAATGTAGCCAAAATAAATGCTACTGACAGCTGTTTAACCATCTAACCATCGTCTACAAGGTGCAGTAACCACCTGAAAGACCACCTTAAACATAATTTTATTTTAAGCTTCTAAACAGTTTTGACAAAAGTAGCTACGTTATGAGTGGCTACATGAAGAATTTAGTTGCCATTTAAGCTGCAGCTGGAAAGGCGCAGAAAAAGATTGGGAACCACTGATCTATACCACTGTTTACAAAGTGAAGCATCCACCTTAAAGACCATTTACGATATCAGTGACTACATGAAAAATTTAGTAGTCATAAATTATTACCGAAAAAGTTAAACAAAGCCAAGAAATCTATTTTTTTTATATCAGGAATTCCCCGATAAACTTCACGTTAACGAAACATGACAAATACGTTTTGGAATCATATCGTCCATTATTGCGCTATTGGAAATTCGCCGCATGTCTCAATTTGAATAGTTGGGGCGTCATCGGCTTTGTGGGGCGCGCACGAATATACAGAAATCTCGCCGAGGCACGTATCGGATATTTTCAGAGACGTTATCTCGAAGTTGGTCGACGGAGACCTGATATTGTGGTTACAAGGATACGTATCTTGCAAAATGTCAATAAGCGAGCATCTCCACCGTAATTTAATAAAATTCTCTTGGCTTCCATTCGTTTTCCTCGCTCGGTATTTTCTACGAATGTAATATTTGCTACTCATTGCAGCATATGTTGCATACTTAGACTTAATTTCGCTACGGTATTGTTGCAGGGGTTACCCAAAGAAAACTTATTCTCTACGAAGATTGAAACTCTACTTTTATATGTAAACGAGATTTGAAGTGAAGGTTTTCTTGTTACAGACTAGTCCGGATCAAAATACGACCACTAGCGTTCTAACGTTTGTGCCGACGGTGGAAGACGGTGGAAAATATTTATCTTGCCGGGGCCAACAGCCCTTAATTCAAGACAGTGGCATAGAAGATGGCTGGAAGCTTGATATTTATCGTAAGTAGCGCTGATGTTCTTTGCAATCGTCACTACTAGTTACTAGTTACTAGTTACTAGTCTCTACTAATTATTATCTACTAGTCTCTACTAGTTACACAAAAAATTCAGCCTTCTTGAGGAAAATGACATCGACACACACACATACAATCGTCACTTACTACTGGCTTATATTGGTATTCCTCACATACTAGAATATTCGATATCTCAAAGTGGCGAGCGCACAATTGCTCCTTAGTAGCCCTAATTACTTATAAACATCCGATAGACGTTTAGTAGGGTGATTTTCCCCATTGAATATCTCCTTAGCTTCTTAAAAGCTTCTAATAGTAAATAACTTTTTATTTGACAGTTTAAAACGTTACAGTTTAAAATCGAAACTTCGCAAACGCTCCAAACCAAATAAGACCTAACTACGAACTAAACACGAATACAAAATACAAAAACCAATTAACAAGCAAAAAATAAATATTCCTAAATTTTCAGGACGTGGCTACATGAAACGTTACAGGATTATTCATAAATCTTAGCTCAAATTCACCCAACGAAAATAAATAGATGACTTCAGAAATCAAAGCACAACCCCAAACTACGAATTCTGCCTTCTTTTTTGCCCAATTAGTCACCTCCAGATCCAGTGAAAGACCGGAGTGGCCTCTATGAATACCGGAGGAGCCAAAACGTATTAGCATCGAATTTCCGCCATTGGGACTTTCCCAAACGCTCGTGCATGATATACATAATAATCAGAAGAGGATGCGGCAATAACAACTCTCATAATTAACCGCAACACGTTAACCGAAGGAACGACTAATTTATACGGATACCCATCGAGGTCCGACGACACGGTCAACGTTTGACCGAATATGAAACCCGCTATGCGGAAAACGTTAAACCCGAAACACATCAAAGTCGTACGACACGGCGGCCTTAAAGCCGCATAAAATCCATTCGATCAGGAAAATCGCCCCGCCCGTACTTAGTTAATTTTATCACACGAGTTATTCAAATAAATGACCCACGGTCCGAATTACTTATGCATTAAAAAAGTTTAATTGGGCGCGCGTAAAAGTTCGCCCCCATTTGCGATTCGGCCTTTAAAAAGTTACATGTAAGTTTTAAAGCCGAAAGGAATTCGGTATCTCGTTGCCGTCAGATTTGCTACAAGAAGTCCATAAAGTTGTAACGCCGAAGGAAACGACGATTTTTATACGAGACGGATCGTTTATGTTGTTTACGGCTGCATGTCTGCACTAAAACCGAATAATCTGGAATTATTTCGCCGAAACGGGGACGATTTTGTACCGAATTTAATCACAATCTGATCGCAGGTTAAAGCAAATTGATTTACATCAATTTCGCATTTATCGCTTTACGATATTTCTCTTTAGGATTAAAAGAAAAATGACATTCCTCCTCTTATTTAGCGATTTACGTGGAAATTGCAATTGGTGGATGCGCCGGGTTGTATTCTTCCACGTAGCGCGGTCAGGTGGCGTTAATGTTTTGGTGAATGCGCCGTGATAGCTAATCAACATTTTTATGAATACGCCTGTGGAGAACGTCACTTCTGGGATGCGGTTTGGCATTGAGTTTCGTTATGCTTCTCAAGTTCTTCCTAAAGCTTTTCGGCCTTTTTATTAATCTATTCAACGTTTTCATTAATCTGTTTAACGTTTTCATTAATCTGTTTAACGTTTTCATAAACCTGTTCAAATTTTTTGACAAAAAATCAAGTCCTTGATGAAGGTAGTGACTTCTAATATTTTTTTGATACTTCTCAAAATCTTGAAAAAGTTTTATTAGTTCTTTTGAAGCTTCTCAAGTTCTTCATTAAGCTTTCTTCTCAAATCTTCTCAAATTCGTTCACTCAAAATCAAGTCCTTGATGATGGTAGAACCTTTTAGCTCTTTTCAGCGCTTTTTAAATGTTTCTTGAAGCTTCTCAACTGCTTCAGGAAGTTTCCCAAGATCTTGATTAAGCTTCTCAAGTTTTTTAAAAAGTTTCTTAAGTTCTTGATTAAGCTTCTCGAATCTTCAGGAAGTTTGTTAAATTCATGATGAAGCTTCTCAACTTGTTAATTAAGCTTCTGAATTTCTTCTTAAGGCTTTTTAAGGATTCCATAAATCTTCTCAGATTTGTTGGCTGCAAATCAAGCGTTTGATGATGATAAAAATTTTTAACTCTTTCCAACATTTTTCTTGAAGTTTCTTAAGTTCTTCAGAAAGTTCTTCAGGAAGTTTCTCAAGTTCTTGATTAAGCTTCCCAAGTTCTTCAGGAAGTTTCGTAAATTTTTGAATAAGCTTCTCAAGTTCTTCATTAAGCTTTTTAAGTTCTTCACGAAGCTTTTAAGGATTTTATAAATCTTCTCAAATTCGTTGGCTGAAAATCAAGTCCTTGATGAAGGTAGTGACTTCTACTCTTTTTTTGATACTTCTGAAGTTCTTAAAAAAAATTTATTAGTTCTTTTGAAGCTGCTCAAGTTATTCATTAAGCTTTCTTCTCAAATCTTCTTAAATTCGTTGACTCAAAATCAAGTCCTTGATGATGGTAGAACCTTTTAGCTCTTTTCAGCACTTTTTAAATCTTTCTTGAAGCTTCTCAACTGCTTCAGGAAGTTTCCCAAGATGTTGATTAAGCTTCTCAAGTTTTTCAAAAAATTTCTTAAGTTCTTGATTAAGCTTCTCGAATCTTCAGGAAGTTTGTTAAATTCATGATGAAGCTTCTCAAGTTGTTAATTAAGCTTCTGAATTTCTTCCTAAAGCTTTTTAAGGATTCCATAAATCTTCTCAGATTTGTTGGCTGCAAATCAAGCATTTGATGATGATAGAAATGTTTAACTCTTTCCAACATTTTTCTTGAAGTTTCTTAAGTTCTTCAGAAAGTTCTTCAGGAAGTTTCTCAAGTTCTTGATTAAGCTTCCCAAGTTCTTCAGGAAGTTTCTTAAATTTTTGAATAAGCTTCTCAAGTTCTTCATTAAGCTTTTTAAGTTCTTCACGAAGCTTTTAAGGATTTTATAAATCTTCTCAAATTCGTTGGCTGAAAATCAAGTCCTTGATGAAAGTAGTGACTTCTACTCTTTTTTTGATACTTCTCAAGTTCTTGAAAAAGTTTTATTAGTTCTTTTGAAGCTTCTCAAGTTATTCATTAAGCTTTCTTCTCAAATCTTCTTAAATTCGTTGACTCAAAATCAAGTCCTTGATGATGGTAGAACCTTTTAGCTCTTTTCAGCGCTTTTTAAATCTTTCTTGAAGCTTCTCAACTTCTTCAGGAAGTTTTCCAAGATATTGATTAAGCTTCCCAAGTTTTTCAAAAAGTTTCTTAAGTGCTTGATTAAGCTTCTCGAATCTTCAGGAAGTTTGTTAAATTCATAATGAAGCTTCTCAAGTTGTTAATTACGCTTCTGAATTTCTTCTTAAGGCTTTTTAAGGATTCCATAAATCTTCTCAGATTTGTTGGCTGCAAATCAAGCGTTTGAGGATGATAGAAATTTTCAACTCTTTCCAACATTTTTCTTGAAGTTTCTCAAGTTCTTCAGAAAGTTCTTCAGGAAGTTTCTCAAGTTCTTGATTAAGCTTCCCAAGTTCTTCAGGAAGTTTCTTAAATTTTTGAATAAGCTTCTCAAGTTCTTCATTAAGCTTTTTAAGTTCTTCACGAAGCTTTTAAGGATTTTATAAATCTTCTCAAATTCGTTGGCTGAAAATCAAGTCCTTGATGAAGGTAGTGACTTTTACTCTTTTTTTGATACTTCTCAAGTTCTTGAAAAAGTTTTATTAGTTCTTTTGAAGCTTCTCAAGTTGTTCATTAAGCTTTCTTCTCAAATCTTCTTAAATTCGTTGACTCAAAATCAAGTCCTTGATGATGGTAGAACCTTTAAGCTCTTTTCAGCACTTTTTAAATCTTTCTTGAAGCTTCTCAACTTCTTCAGGAAGTTTCTCAAGTTCTTGATTAAGCTTTTCATGTTCTTCAGAGAGTTTCTCAATTTATTGATTAATCTTCATTTAACGACTCAATTTTCTCATAAGACTTTTAAAGGATTCCATAAATATTCTCAGATTCGTTGGCAAAAATCAAGTCCTTGATGATGGCAGAACCATTAAGCTCTTTTCAACACTTTTTAATTTTCCTTGAAGGTTTTTTAAGTTCTTTATAGAGTTTACTAAGTTCTTGGTTAAGCTTCCCAAGTTCTTCAAGAAGTTTCTTAAGTTCTTGATTAAGCTTCTCAAGATCTTTCCAGATTTGTTGGCTGCAAATCAAGCGTTTGATGATGATAGAAATGTTCCACTCTTTCCAACATTTTTCTTGAAGTTTCTCAAGTTCTTCAGAGAGTTCTTCAGGAATTTCTCAAGTTCTTGATTAGGCTTCTCAAGTTCTTCAGAAAGTTTATTAAGTTCTTGTTGAAGCTTCTTAAGTATCTGATTAAGCTTCTCATGTTCTTCGGGGAGTTTCTCAATTATTGATTAATCTTCTCAAGTTCTTCATTAAACGACTCAATTTGCTCATAAGACTTTTAAAGGATTCCATAAATATTCTCAGATTCGTTGGCAAAAATCAAGTCCTTGATGATGGCAGAACCATTAAGCTCTTTTCAACACTTTTTAATTTTCCTTGAAGGTTTTTTAAGTTCTTTATAGAGTTTACTAAGTTCTTGGTTAAGCTTCTCAAGTTCTTCAAGAAGTTTCTTAAGTTCTTGATTAAGCTTCTCAAGATCTTTCCAGATTTGTTGACTGCAAATCAATCGTTTGATGATGATAGAAATGTTCCACTCTTTCCAACATTTTTCTTGAAGTTTCTCAAGTTCTTCAGAGAGTTCTTCAGGAATTTCTCAAGTTCTTGATTAGGCTTCTCAAGTTCTTCAGAAAGTTTATTAAGTTCTTGTTGAAGCTTCTTAAGTATCTGATTAAGCTTCTCATGTTCTTCTGGGAGTTTCTCAAATTATTGATTAATCTTCTCAAGTTCTTCATTAAACGACTCAATTTTCTTATAAGACTTTTAAAGGATTCCATAAATATTCTCAGATTCGTTGGCAAAAATCAAGTCCTTGATGATGGCAGAACCATTAAGCTCTTTTCAACACTTTTTAATTTTCCTTGAAGGTTTTTTAAGTTCTTTATAGAGTTTACTAAGTTCTTGGTTAAGCTTCCCAAGTTCTTCAAGAAGTTTCTTAAGTTCTTGATTAAGCTTCTCAAGATCTTTCCAGATTTGTTGGCTGCAAATCAAGCGTTTGATGATGATAGAAATGTTCCACTCTTTCCAACATTTTTCTTGAAGTTTCTCAAGTTCTTCAGAGAGTTCTTCAGGAATTTCTCAAGTTCTTGATTAGGCTTCTCAAGTTCTTCAGAAAGTTTATTAAGTTCTTGTTGAAGCTTCTTAAGTATCTGATTAAGCTTCTCATGTTCTTCGGGGAGTTTCTCAATTTATTGATTAATCTTCTCAAGTTCTTCATTAAACAACTCAATTTGATCATAAGACTTTTAAAGGATTCCATAAATATTCTCAGATTCGTTGGCAAAAATCAAGTCCTTGATGATGGCAGAACCTTTAAGCTCTTTTCAACACTTTTTAATTTTTCTTGAAGGTTTTTTAAGTTCTGTATAGAGTTTACTAAGTTCTTGGTTAAGCTTCTCAAGTTCTTCAAGAAGTTTCTTAAGTTCTTGATTAAGCTTCTCAAGATCTTTCCAGATTTGTTGGCTGCAAATCAAGCGTTTGATGATGATAGAAATGTTCCACTCTTTCCAACATTTTTCTTGAAGTTTCTCAAGTTCTTCAGAGAGTTCTTCAGGAATTTCTCAAGTTCTTGATTAGGCTTCTCAAGTTCTTCAGAAAGTTTATTAAGTTCTTGTTGAAGCTTCTTAAGTATCTGATTAAGCTTCTCATGTTCTTCGGGGAGTTTCTCAATTTATTGATTAATCTTCTCAAGTTCTTCATTAAACAACTCAATTTGATCATAAGACTTTTAAAGGATTCCATAAATATTCTCAGATTCGTTGGCAAAAATCAAGTCCTTGATGATGGCAGAACCTTTAAGCTCTTTTCAACACTTTTTAATTTTTCTTGAAGGTTTTTTAAGTTCTGTATAGAGTTTACTAAGTTCTTGGTTAAGCTTCTCAAGTTCTTCAAGAAGTTTCTTAAGTTCTTGATTAAGCTTCTCAAGATTTTTCCAGATTTGTTGGCTGCAAATCAAGCCTTTGATGATGATAGAAACTTTTAGCTCTTTTTACCACTTCCTCGTTCTTGGTTAAGCTTCTCAAGTTCTTGATTAAGCTTCTTAAGTTCTTCATTAAGCTGCTTCATTTCTTCATAAGGCTTTTAAAGGATTTTATAAATCTTCTTTTATAAATCTTTCCAATCCTTGATGGTGGTAGAATTTTTTAGCTTTATTCAACTCTTATCCAATTTTTCTTAAAGTTTCTTAAGCTCTTTAGAAGGTTTATTAATCAAGCTTCTCAATTTCTTCAAGAAGTTTTTTAAGTTCTTGATTAAGCTTCTCAAATCTTCAGGAAGTTTGTTTAATTTATGATGAAGCTTCTCAAGTTATTCATTAAGCTTCTTAATTTCTTCTTTAGGCTTTTCAAGAATTTCATATATCTTCTGAGATTTGTTGGCTACAAATCAAGCCTTTGATGATGGTAGGAATTTTCAGCTCTTTTTAACACTTTAAATTTTTCTTTAAGTTTCTCAAGTTCTTCAGGAAGTTTCTTATCTCCTTGGTTGAGCTTCTTAAGTTCTTCAAGAAGTTTCTTAAGTTTTTGATTAAGCTTCTCAAGTTCTTCAGAAAGTTTCCTAAGTTCTTAGTGAAGCTTTTTAAGTTTTTCATTAAGCTTCTTATATTTTTCAGGGAGTTTCTTAACATCTTGATTAATTTTCTCAAGTTCTTCCATTAAACAGCTCAATTTCCTAATAATGTTTTTGAAAGATTCCATAAATATTCTCAGATTCGTTGGCGAAAATCAAGTCATTCATTATGGTAAAACCTTTTAGCTCTTTTCATCACTTTTCAATTTTACTTGAAGCTTTTAATTTCTTTAGAAAGCTTATTAAGTTCTTGGTTGAACTTCTCGAGTTCTTGATTAAGCTTCTCAAGTTTTTCATTAAACTGCTCAATTTCTTCATAAGACTTTTGAAGGATTTCATAAATCTTCTCAGTCTTTAATGATGGTAGAAACTTTTAGCTTTTTTCAACACTTTTTAATTTTTCTTGATGTTTCTCAAGTTTTTGATTAAGCTTCTCAAGTTCTTTAGAAAGCTTATTAAGTTCTTGGTTAAACTTCTCAAGTTCTTCAAAAAGTTTCTTAAGTTCTTGATTAAGCTTCTTAAGATCTTCAGAAAGTTTCTTAACTTCGTGATGAAGCTTCTTAAAATCTTCAGGAAGTTTCTTTAATTCGTGATGAAGCTTTTTAAATTCTTCATTAATGTTCTCAATTTTTTTATAAAGCTTTTCAGAGATTCCATAAACCTTCCAAGATTTGTTGGCTGTAAATTAAGCCTTTGATGATGATAGAAACTTTCAACTTTATTTAACACTTTAAATTGTTCTTGAAGCTTTTCAAGTTTTTCAGAAAGTTTCTTAGTTTTTGATTAAGCTTTTCAAGTTCTTCAGGAAGTTTTTTAAGTTTTTGAATAAGCTTTTTAAGTTCTTTAAGAAGTTTCTTAAGTTCTTGGTTAAGCTTCTCAAGTTCTTGATTAAGCTTCTCAAGTTTTTCATTAAACTGCTCAATTTCTTCATAAGACTTTTGAAGGATTTTATAAATCTTCTCAGTCTTTAATGATGATAGAACCTTTTAGCTTTTCAAGTTATTCAGATAGCTTCTCATCGTAAAAAATTGTTAAAGTCTTTATCAAGCTTCTGAAAATTAAACATTTGATGATGGCAATCTTTTATAGACCTTGAACATCTTTTCTGCATTAAAAGCTCTAGGTGCTCTAGTTTTTTATGATTGTCGTTATATCCCTACTGATTTAGGTTCTTTCTCATTGTTTACTTCGTGTTTCTAACAAAGAGTCCTCGTTTCCAATAACACTTTTTTCTTTTTTAATAAACCATTTAACTTTCTTCTTTCCTTTATTCCGTTTTTTTTTATACTTCGTTTGGGGTTTTTACCAAAATTTGTTAAAGTTGTTGAGAAATGGCGATCAATTGAAGATTTATCCAACCATCGCTTGACAAATTAGGGACTAAAACAAGAGCTGTTTTGGGTTATCTTGTCTTAATAATAAAATGTAAAGTTCTGGAGTTCTAAAGGACGAGACAACTCATAAAATAGGATCGAAACGAGACTAATAACATGAATAAATCCTTTAGCACTTTCCCCATTCTTCAGACAAGACTTGCACCATATTTCAGGCAACATGGACCCACTGTAAGCTGTCGATGTATGGCACTATAAAAGGTGACTGCGAATTTAATGCCCCCTGATATGGTCGTAAAACGGAAATAAAGAATTAGTTCAGGTGGTCATAAAACGCGATCCAAAACGCATAAAACGACGTCATATTTCTGGAATAATCACTTCGCTCGCGATTTACAAGCCAAAAGGGGGCTTAAAACTGCACAGGCGGCGCAAAAAACACTTTCCCTGTGACGGCGAAAATTCTAAACTTTAATAAAAAACGAGTTTCGCAGCGACAATGTATAATAAAAAATCGCAACAGCCTAAATTTTTAACCTAATGATACCGAATTGCTCCAAATTTTTTTCAGGATTTTTCAATATTGTAACAAGGTGGAGTTATAAAATTTGTATTAGTAAGGAATTATGCAAGACATTGTTGGCGATGGCCATAGTTTCTCTATGGACCAATAGGTGGTAGAGTCACTTGCTTGACGTCTGTGAATGTTTTAGTACTTACTTATCGGAACATTTGTTAGCATTCGAGTTGTATATACCAAACTGACGAGATCTAACAAGATCGAAACCGGTATTTGGTTTCCAAACTTCGAATCTAATAAATATTTAAACCTATTGATCTGCGCATTAGAATCCTTGTCTTCTGGGAACTTTCCTAGAGAGCAACCGCTTTGCTAGGTGGCAGTGTTTCAACTGTTGGTAGTTCAGCTACCTATGATTCACTATACACGCCGCCTGGAGGGCTGCATGAATTTGTAGTCTAGGTTGCATTCTACTTGCATACGACACTGTTGGCGATGGCCATAGTTTCTCTATGGACCAATAGGTGGTAGTACTAAAGAGTCACTCGCTTGACGCCTGTGAATGTTTTAGTACTTACTTGTCGGAATATTTATTAGCATTCGAGTTGGATATACCAAACTGACGAGATCTAACAAGATCGAAACCGGTATTTGGTTTCCAAACTTCGAATCTAATAAATGTTAAAACCTATTGGTCTGTGCATTAAAATCCTTAGTAAGGAATTCTCTAGAAAAATTTGATAATGGGAAGCGAAAAACTTTTTGATTTCTTCATGAAGCTTATAATGTTCTTTATAAAGTTTTCTACATTTTTGATTAAGTTTATCGAGTTGTTCAAGGAATCTCATAAAAATTAATTGAAGCATCTTAAGTTTGTCCTGAAACGTTGAAATTTCTTTAAGAAACTTCCCAAGTTTTTGAGGTAGCTTTTTTAGTTCTTTACAAAGCTTCTTAAGTTCTTCATCAGGCTTTTATTTTTCTCATAAAGTTTTTAAGTTATTTATGGAGTTTTGTTCTAAATAAAGTTTCTCAAATAATTCAGAAAACTTCTCTTAAGTTTTATACAAAGCTCCTTAAGTTCTTCATAAAGCTTTTACCTTTTTCTATGAAGTTTTTAAATTAGTTATGAAGTCTTGTTCTAAATTAAGTTTCTCTGGATGTCTCTCAAGCGTATCAACTCTTTTTTGAACTCTGTCAACTCTCAACACAAATTCTTAAGTTCTTTACGTAGCTCCTTAGGTTTTTCAAGAAGTTTTTTACTTGTCTTATAAAATTTTTAAATTATTTATAAAGTCTTGTTCTAAATTAAGTTTCTCTGCAACCTTATCAAGTGTCTTAAGCATTTCAGCTCTTTTTTAAACTCTCCCAACTCTCAACAAAGTTTTTCAAGTTCTTTACAAAGCTTTTTAAGTTCCTTATAAATTTATAGGGTTTGGTTCTGAATTAAGTTTTTTAAATTTTTCAGGAAGCTTTCCAAGTCCTTAACAAAGCTTCTTAAGTTCTTCATGAAGCTTTTCCTGTTTCCCATGAAGTTTTTAAATTATTTATAAAGTCTTGTTCTGAATTAAGTTTTTTAAGTTTTTAGGAAGCTTCTCTTAAGTTCTGTACAAAGCTCCTTAAGTTCTTCATAAAGCTTTTATCTTTTTCTATAAAGTTTTTAAATTATTTACGAGGTTTTGTTCTGAATTAAGTTTCTCTGAATGTTTCCCAAGCGCCTTAAACTTATCAACTCTTTTTTGAACTTTCTCAACTCTCGACACAGTTTTTTATGTTTTTACGAAGCTTTTTAAGTTCTTTATAAATTTATAAGGTTTTATTTTAAATTAAGTTTTTAAGGTTTTTCAGGAAGTTTTCCAAGTCCTTAACAAAGCTTCTTAAGTTCTTCATAAAGCTTTTCCTGTTTCCCATGAAGTTTTTAAATTATTTATAAAGTCTTGTTCTGAATTAAGTTTTTTAAGTTTTTAGGAAGCTTCTCTCAAGTTCTGTACAAAGCTCCTTAAGTTCTTCATAAAGCTTTTATCTTTTTCTTTAAAGTTTTTAAATTATTTACGAGGTTTTGTTCTGAATTAAGTTTCTCTGTTCTCTGTTTCCCATGAAGTTTTTAAATTATTTGGAAAGTGTTGTTCTGAATTAGGCTTTTTATGTTTTTTAGAAAGCTTCTCTCAAATTCTTTGCAAAGTTTATTAAGTTCTTCACAAAATTTTTACCTTTTCCAATGAGTTTTTTAAATTATTTATGAAGTCTTGTTCTGAATTAAGTTTCTCTGCAACCTTCCCAAGCGCCTTAAACGTATCAACTCTTTTTTGAACTCTCTCAACTCTCGACACAGTGTTTTTTAAGTTTTTTACGAAGCTTTTTAAGTTCTCTACAAAGCTTTTTGAGTTCTTTACGAAGCTTTTTAAGTTCTTTACGAGTTTATAGGGTTTTGTTCTGAATTAAGTTTCTTAAGTTTTTCAGAAAGCTTTCCTCAAGTTCTTTACAAAGCTCTTCAAGTTCTTCATGAAGCTTTTATCTTTTTCTATAAAGTTTTTAAATTATTTATAAAGTCTTGTTCTGAATTAAGTTTCTCTGCAACCTTCTCAAGAGTCTTAAAAGTTTCAACTCTTTTTTAAACTCTCTCAACTCTTGACAAAGTTTCCTAAGTTCTTTATGAAGCTTTTTAAGTTTTTTATGAATTTATAAGGTTTTGTTCTAAATTAAGTTTTTCAGGAAGCTTCTCAAGTTCTTGACAAAGCTTCTTAAGTTCTTCATGAAGCATTTTCTCTTTCTCATCAAGTTTTTAAATTACTTATAAAGTCTTGTTCTTAATTAAGCCTCTTAGGTTTTTTAGGAAGCTTCTCTCAAGCTCTTTGCAAAGGTTTTGAAGTTCTTCATGAAGTTTTTACTTTTCCTATAAAGTTTTTAAATTAGTTATGAAGGCTTGTTCTGAATTAAGTTTCTCTGGAACCTTATCAAGTGTCTTAAGCGTTTTAACACTGTTTTGAACTTTTTCAAGTTCTTTACAGAGCTTTTTAAGTTCTTTGTAAGTTTATAGGGTTTTGTTTTAAATTAAGTTTTTTAAGTTTTTCAGGAAGCTTCCTAAGTTCTTAACAAAGCTTTTTAAGTTCTTCATCAAGCTTTGACTGTTTCCCATGAAGTTTTTAAGTTATTTATAAAGTCTTGTTCTGAATTAGGTTTCTTGAGTTTTTTTAGGAAGCTTCTCTCATGTTCTTTACAAAGCTTTTCAAGTTCTTCATGAAGCTTTTATCTTTTTCTATAAGTTTTTAAATTATTTTTAAAGTCTTGTTCTGAATTAAGTTTCCCTGCAACCTTCTCAAGAGTCTTAAAAGTTTCAACTCTTTTTTAAACTCTCTCAACTCTTGACAAAGTTTCCTAAGTTCTTTATGAAGCTTTTTAAGTTTTTTATGAATTTATAAGGTTTTGTTCTAAATTAAGTTTTTCAGGAAGCTTCTCAAGTTCTTGACAAAGCTTCTTAAGTTCTTCATGAAGCATTTTCTCTTTCCCATCAAGTTTTTTAATTACTTATAAAGTCTTGTTCTTAATTAAGCCTCTTAGGTTTTTTAGGAAGCTTCTCTCAAGCTCTTTGCAAAGGTTTTGAAGTTATTCATGAAGTTTTTACCTTTTTCTATAAAGTTTTTGAATTACTTATAAAGTCTTGTTCTGAATTAAGTTTCTCTGCAATTTTATCAAGTGTCTTAAGCGTTTCAACATTTTTTTGAACTTTTTCAAGTTCTTTACAAAGCTTTTTAAGTTCTTTGTAAGTTTATAGGGTTTTGTTTTAAATTAAGTTTTTTAAGTTTTTCAGGAAGCTTCCTAAGTTCTTTACAAAGCCTTTTAAGTTCTTTATCAAGCTTTGACTGTTTCCCATGAAGTTTTTAAGTTATTTATAAAGTCTTGTTCTCAATTAGGTTTCTTAAGTTTTTTTAGGAAACTTCTCTCATATTCTTTACAAAGCTCTTTAAGTTCTTCATGAATCTTTTTCTATAAAGTTTTTAAATTATTTATGAAGTCTTTTTCTGAATTGAGTTTCTCTGGAATTTTCTTAAGCGTCTTAAGCGTTTCAACTTTTTCGAACTCTCTCAACTCTTAATAAAGTTTTTCAAGTTCTTTACATAGCTTTTTAGGTGCTTTATGAATTTAGGGTTTCGTTCTGAATTAAGTTTTTTAAGTTTTTCAGAAAGCTTCCTAAGTTCTTAACAAAGCTTCTTAAGTTCTTCATGAAACTTTGACTGTTTCCTATAAAGTTTTTAAGTTATTTGTAAAGTTTTGTTCTAAATTAAGTTTCACAAGTTTTTCAGGAAGCTCCTCTCATGTTTTTTGCAAAGCGTCTTAAGTTGTTCATGAAGTTTTCATCTTTTTTAACAAAGTTTTTAAATTATTTATAAAGTCTTTTTCTGAAAAAAGTTTCTCTATAAGTTTCTTAAGCGTCTTAAGCGTATCAACTCTTTTTCGAACTCTCTCAACTCTTAATAAAGTTTTTCAAATTCTTTACATAGTTTTTTAGGTTCTTTATGAATTTATAGGGTTTTGTTCTGAATTAAGTTTTTAAGTTTTTCAGGAAGCTTCCTAAGTTCTTAACAAAGCTTCTTCATGAAGCTTTGCCTGGTTCCCATGAAGCTTTTAAGTTTTTTATAAAGTTTTGTTCTGAATTGTTTTTTAAATTTTTCAGGAAGCTTTTCTCAAGTTCTTTACAAAGCTTCTTAAGTTTTTCATGAAGTTTTTATCTTTTTCTATAAAGTTTTTCTTTATAAAAAATTTCAAGATTTCCACGAATCTTCTTAGCTTTTCTGACTGAAAATTGAGTTTTTTGTATGGTAGAGTCTTTTAGGTCTGTGCAAAGCGTTCAAAATGTATTTTGAAGCTTGTCAAAGTCTTCAGAAAGTTTTTCAAATTCTGCCTAGAGCTTTAAAGATCTTCGTAAAATTTCTTAAATGCTTCATGAAGTTTGGACCGTTTCCTATGAATTTTTTAAATTTATTTATAAAGTCTTGTTGTCTGAATCAAGTTTTTCTGGAAGTTTCTTAAAGGTTTTAAGCGTATCAACTCTTTTTTGAACTCTCTCAACTCTCGACAAAATTTTTTAAGCTCTTTTCAAAGCTTTTTAAGTTCTTTATGAGTTGATAGAGTTTTGTTTTAAATGAAGGTTTTTAAGTTTTTCATGAAGCTTCTCAAGTTCTTGACAAAGCTTCCTAAGTTCTTCATGAAGCTCTTTCTGTTTCCCATGAAGTTTTTTAATTATTTGTAAAGTCTTGTTCTGAATTAGGTTTCTTATATTTTTTAAAAAGCTTCTCTCAAGTTTATTACAAAGCTCTTAAGTTCTTTATAAAGTTTTTACCTTTTCCTATTAATTTTTTAAATTATTTATTAGGTTTTGTTCTGAATTAAGTTTCTCTGCAACCTTTTCAAGTGTCTTTGGCGTTTCAACTCTTTTTTGAACTCTCTCAACTCTCGACAAAGTTTCTTAAGTTCTTTATGAAGCTTTTTAAGTTCTTTATGAATTTATAGGGTTTTGTTCTGAATTAAGTTTTTTAGGAAGCTTCTTGACAAAGCTTTTTAAGTTCATGAAGCATTTCCTCTTTCCCATAAATTTTTTGAATTATTTATAAAGTATTTTTCTTAGTTAAGTTTCTTAAGTTTTTTACGAAGCTTCTCTCAAGTTCTTTGCAAAGGTTTTTAAGTTTTTTTGAAGTTTTTACCTTTTACTATAAAGTTTTTAAATTAGTTATGAAGTCGTGTTCTGAATTAAGTTTCTCTGCACCCTTATCAAGTGTCTTAAGCGTTTCAACTCTTTTTGGAACTCTTTCAACTCACAACAAAATTTTTCAAGCTTTTTACAAAGCTTTTTAAGTTCTTTATGAGTTAAGAAGGTTTTATTTTAAATTTAGTTTTTTAAGTTTTTCAGGAATCCTCTCAAGTTCTTGACTAAGCTTCTTAAGTTCTTCATGAAGCTTTTCCTGTTTCCCATGAAGTTTTTAAATTATTTGTAAAGTCTTGTTCTGAATTAGGCTTTTTATGTTTTTTAGAAAGCTTCTCTCAAATTCTTTACAAAGCTTCTTAAGTTCTTCACGAAATTTTGACCTTTTCCAATGAATTTTTTAAATTATTTATGAAGTCTTGTTCTGAATTAAGTTTCTCTGCAACTTTCTCAAGAGTTTTAAGCGTTTTAACTCTTTTTTGAACTTTCTCAATCCTGACAAAGGTTCTTAAGTTGATTACGAAGAGTTTCAAGCTCTTTCTAAATTTATAGGGTTTTGTTCTAAATAACGTTTTTCAGGAAGTTTCTCAAGTTCTTGACAAAGCTTCTTAAATTCTTCATAAAGCATTTCCTGTTTTCCATGAAGTTTTTAAATTATTTGTAAAGTCTTGTTCTGAATTAGATTTTTTATGTTTTTTAGAAAGCTTCTCTCAAATTCTCTACAAAGCTCTTTAAGTTTTGTATGAAGTTTTACCTTTTCCTATGAATTTTTTAAATTACTTATGAAGTGCTGTTTTCAATTAAGTTTCTCTGCAACGTTCTTAAGTGTTTCAACTCTTTTTTGAACTTTCTCAATCTTGAGAAAGTTTCTTAAGTTCTTTATGAAGTTTTTTAAGTTCTTTATGAAATTTTTACCTTTTCCAATGAATTTTTTAAATTATTTATGAAGTCTTGTTCTGAATTAAGTTTCTCTGCAACTTTCTCAAGAGTTTTAAGCGTTTTAACCCTTTTTTGAACTTTCTCAATCTTGACAAAGGTTCTTAAGGTGATTACGAAGACTTTCAAGCTCTTTATAAATTTATAGAGTTTTGTTCTAAATAACGTTTTTCAGGAAGTTTCTCAAGTTCTTGACAAAGCTTCTTAAATTCTTCATAAAGCATTTCCTGTTTCCCATGAAGTTTTTAAATTATTTGTAAAGTCTTGTTCTGAATTAGATTTTTTGTGTTTTTAGAAAGCTTCTTTCAAATTCATTACAAAGCTCCTTAAGTTCTTCATGAAGTTTTACCTTTTCCAATGAATTTTTTAAATTATTTATTAGGTATTGTTCTGAATTAAGTTTCTCTGCAACCTTTTCAAGTGTCTTCGGCGTTTCAACTCTTTTTTGAACCCTCTCAACTCTCGACAAAGTTTCTTAAGTTCTTTACGAAGCTTTTTAAGTTCTTTATGAATTTATAGGGTTTTGTTCTGAATTAAGTTTTTTAGGAAGCTTTTTAAGTTCTTGACAAAGCTTTTTAAGTTCATGAAGCATTTCCTCTTTCCCATAAATTTTTTGAATTATTTATAAAGTATTTTTCTTAATTAAGTTTCTCAAGTTTTTTACGAAGCTTCTCTCAAGTTCTTTGCAAAGGTTTTTAAGTTTTTTTGAAGTTTTTACCTTTTACTATAAAGTTTTTAAATTAGTTATGAAGTCTTGTTCTGAATTAAGTTTCTCTGCCCCCTTATCAAGTGTCTTAAGCGTTTCAACTCTTTTTTGAACTCTTTTAACTCTCAACAAAATTTTTCAAGCTTTTTACAAAGCTTTTTAAGTTCTTTATGAGTTAAGAGGGTTTTATTTTGAATTTAGTTTTTTAAGTTTTTCAGGAATCTTCTCAAGTTCTTGACAAAGCTTTTTAAGTTCTTCATGAAGCTTTTCCTGTTTCCCATGAAGTTTTTAAATTATTTGTAAAGTCTTGTTCTGAATTAGGCTTTTTATGTTTTTTAGAAAGCTTCTCTCAAATTCTTTACAAAGCTTCTTAAGTTCTTCACGAAATTTTTACCTTTTTCAATGAATTTTTTAAATTATTTATGAAGTTTTGTTTTGAATTAAGTTTCTCTGCACCCTTATCAAGTGTCTTAAGCGTTTTAACTCTTTATTGAACTCTTTCAACTCTCAACAAAATTTTTCAAGCTTTTTACAAAGCTTTTTAAGTTCTTTATGAGTTAAGAAGGTTTTATTTTGAATTTAGTTTTTTAAGTTTTTTAGGAATCTTCTCAAGTTTTTCATGAAGCTTTTCCTGTTTTCCATGAAGTTTTTAAATTATTTGTAAAGTCTTGTTCTGAATTAGGCTTTTTATGTTTTTTAGAAAGCTTCTCTCAAATTTTTTACAAAGCTTCGTAAGTTCTTCACGAAATTTTTACCTTTTCCAATGAATTTTTTAAATTATTTATGAAGTCTTGTTTTGAATTAAGTTTCTCTGCCACTTTCTCAAGAGTTTTAGGCGTTTTAACTCTTTTTTGAACTTTCTCAATCTTGACAAAGGTTCTTAAGTTGTTTACGAAGACTTTCAAGTTCTTTATAAATTTATAGGGTTTTGTTCTAAATAACGTTTTTCAGGAAGTTTCTCAAGTTCTTGACAAAGCTTCTTAAGTTATTCATGAAGCATTTCCTGTTTTCCATGAAGCTTTAAATTTGTAAAGTCTTGTTCTGAATTAGATTTGTTATGTTTTTTAGAAAGCTTCTCTCAAATTCTCTACAAAGCTCCTTAAGTTCTGCATGAAGTTTTACCTTTTCCTATGAATTTTTTAAATTACTTATGAAGTGCTGTTTTCAATTAAGTTTCTCTGCAACGTTCTCAAGAGTCTTAAGTGTTTCAACTCTTTTTTGAACTTTCTCAATCTTGACAAAGTTTCTTAAGTTCTTTATGAAGTTTTTTAAGTTCTTTATGAAATTATTACCTTTTTTAATGAATTTTTTAAATTATTTATGAAGTCTTGTTCTGAATTAACTTTCTCTGCAACTTTCTCAAGAGTTTTAAGCGTTTTAACTCTTTTTTGAACTTTCTCAATCTTGACAAAGGTTCTTAAGTTGATTACGAAGACTTTCAAGTTCTTTATAAATTCATAAGGTTTTGTTCTAAATTACGTTTTTCAGGAAGTTTCTCAAGTTCTTGACAAAGCTTTTTAAGTTCTTCATGAAGCATTTCCTCTTTCCCATGAAATTTTTAAATTATTTGTAAAGTCTTGTTCTGAATTAGATTTTTTATGTTTTTTAGAAAGCTTCTCTCAAATTCTTTACAAAGCTTCTTAAGTTCTTCACGAAATTTTTACCTTTTCCAATGAATTTTTTAAATTATTTATGAAGTCTTGTTTTGAATTAAGTTTCTCTGCCACTTTCTCAAGAGTTTTAGGCGTTTTAACTCTTTTTTGAACTTTCTCAATCTTGACAAAGGTTCTTAAGTTGTTTACGAAGACTTTCAAGTTCTTTATAAATTTATAGGGTTTTGTTCTAAATAACGTTTTTCAGGAAGTTTCTTAAGTTCTTGACAAAGCTTCTTAAGTTATTCATGAAGCATTTCCTGTTTTCCATGAAGCTTTAAATTTGTAAAGTCTTGTTCTGAATTAGATTTGTTATGTTTTTTAGAAAGCTTCTCTCAAATTCTCTACAAAGCTCCTTAAGTTCTGCATGAAGTTTTACCTTTTTCTATGAATTTTTTAAATTACTTATGAAGTGCTGTTTTCAATTAAGTTTCTCTGCAACGTTCTCAAGAGTCTTAAGTGTTTCAACTCTTTTTTGAACTTTCTCAATCTTGACAAAGTTTCTTAAGTTCTTTATGAAGTTTTTTAAGTTCTTTATGAAATTATTACCTTTTTTAATGAATTTTTTAAATTATTTATGAAGTCTTGTTCTGAATTAACTTTCTCTGCAACTTTCTCAAGAGTTTTAAGCGTTTTAACTCTTTTTTGAACTTTCTCAATCTTGACAAAGGTTCTTAAGTTGATTACGAAGACTTTCAAGTTCTTTATAAATTCATAAGGTTTTGTTCTAAATTACGTTTTTCAGGAAGTTTCTCAAGTTCTTGACAAAGCTTTTTAAGTTCTTCATGAAGCATTTCCTCTTTCCCATGAAATTTTTAAATTATTTGTAAAGTCTTGTTCTGAATTAGATTTTTTATGTTTTTTAGAAAGCTTCTCTCAAATTCTTTAAAAAGCTTCTTAAGTTCTTCACGAAATTTTTACCTTTTCCAATGAATTTTTTAAATTATTTATGAAGTCTTGTTCTGAATTAAGTTTCTCTGCAACTTTCTCGAGAGTTTTAAGCGTTTTAACTCTTTTTTGAACTTTCTCAACCTTGACAAAGGTTCTTAAGTTGTTTACGAAGACTTTCAAGTTCTTTATAAATTTATAGGGTTTTGTTCTAAATTACGTTTTTCAGGAAGTTTCTCAAGTTCTTGACAAAGCTTCTTAAGTTCTTCATAAAGCATTTCCTCTTTCCCATGAAGTTTTTAAATTGTTTGTAAAGTCTTGTTCTGAATTAAGTTTCTCTGCAACTTTCTCAAGAGTTTTAAGCGTTTTAACTCTTTTTTGAACTTTCTCAAACTTGACAAAGGTTCTTGAGTTGTTTACGAAGACTTTCAAGTTCTTTATAAATTTATAGGGTTTTGTTCTAAATAACGTTTTTCAGGAAGTTTCTCAAGTTCCTGACAAAGCTTCTTAAGTTCTTCATGAAGCATTTCCTGTTTTCCATGAAGCTTTAAATTTGTAAAGTCTTGTTCTGAATTAAATTTTTTATGTTTTTTAGAAAGCTTCTCTCAAATTCTCTACAAAGCTCCTTAAGTTCTGCATGAAGTTTTACCTTTTCCTATGAATTTTTTAAATTACTTATAAAGTGCTGTTCCCAATTAAGTTTCTCTGCAACGTTCTCAAGAGTCTTAAGTGTTTCAACTCTTTTTTGAACTTTCTCAATCTTGACAAAGTTTCTTAAGTTCTTTATGAAGTTTTTTAAGTTCTTTATGAAATTTTTACCTTTTCCAATGAATTTTTTAAATTATTTATGAAGTCTTATTCTGAATAAAGTTTCTCTGCAACCTTTTCAAGAGTCTTAAGCATTTCAACTTTTTTTTGAACTTTCTCAACTCTCGACAAAGTTTCTTAAGTTCTTTACGAAGCTTTTTAAGTTCTTTATGAATTTATAGGGCTTTATTCTGAATTATGTTTTTCAGAAAGCTTTTCAAGTTCTTGACAAAGCTTCTTAAATTTTTCATGAAGCATTTCCTCTTTCTCATGAAGTTTTTAAATTATTTATAAGGCCTTGTACTCAATTAAGTTTCTTAAGTTTTTTAGGAAGCTTTTCTCAAGTTCTTTGCAAAGGTTTTTAAGTTTTTTATGAAGTTTTTATCTTTTCTTATGAAGTTTTTAAATTATTTATGAAGTCTTTTTCTGAATCAACTTTCTCTGAAAGTTTCTCAAGTGTTTTAAGAGTTATAACTTTTTTTTGAGCTCTTCCAACTTTCAACAACATTTTTTAAGTTCTTTACAGAGCTTTTTAAGTTCTTTATGAATTTATAGGGTTTTGTTTTGAATTAAGTTTTTTAAGTTTTTCAGGAAGCTTTCCAAGTTCTTAGAGAAGCTTCTTAAGTTGTTCATGAAGCTTTCCCTGTTTTTCATGAAGTTTTTAAATTATTTGTGAAGTCTTGTTCTGAATTAAGTTTCTTAAGTTTTTTAAGAACCTTTTCTCAAGTTCTTTACAAAACTCCTTAAGTTCTTCATCAAGTTTTTACTTGACCTATGAAGTTTTTAAATTTTTTATAAAGTCTTATTCTGAATAAAGTTTCTCTGCAACCTTTTCAAGAGTCTTAAGCATTTCAACTCTTTTTTGAACTTTCCCAACTCTCGACAAAGTTTCTTAAGTTCTTTATGGAGCTTTTTAAGTTCTTTACGGAGCTTTTTAAGTTCTTTATGAATTTAGGGGACTTTGTTCTAAATTACGTTTATTAGAAAGCTTTTCAAGTTCTTGACAAAACTTCTTAAGTTCTTCATAAAGCATGTCCTCTTTCCCATAAAGTTTTTAAATTGTTTATAAAGTCTTGTTCTCAATTAAGTCTCTTAAGTTTTTCAAGAAGCTTCTCCCAAGTTCTTTGCAAATGTTTTTAAGTTCTTCATGAAGATTTTACCTTTTTCTATGAAGCTTTTAGAATAGTTATGAAGTCTTGCTCTGAATTGAGTTTCTCTGCAACCTTATCAAGTGTCTTAAGCTTTTCAACTCTTTTTTGAAATTCTCCAACTCTTAACAAAGTTTCCCAAGCTCTTCAAAGCTTTTTAGGTTCTTTATAAGTGTATAGGGTTTTGCTTTGAATCAAGCGTTGTAAGTTTTTCAGGAAACTTTCCAAATTGTTAACATGAATTTGTAGGGTTTTGCTCTGAACTAAGTTTTTTAAGTTTTTAAGGAAGCTTCCGAAGTTCTTATCAAAGCTTCTTAAGTTTTTCATGAAGCTTTGCCTGTTTCCCATGAAGCATTTAAATTATTTATAAAGTCTTGTTCTGAATCAAGTTTCTTAAGTTTTTTAGCAAACTTCTCTCAAGTTCTTTACAAAGCTCCTTAAGTTTTTCATGAAGTTTTTACCTTTTCCTATGAATTTTTTAAATTATTGATGAAGTCTTGTTCTGAATTAAGTTTCTCTGGAAGTTTCTTAAGCGTCTTAAACGTATCAACTCTTTTTTGAACTCTCTTATCTCTCGACAGAGTTTCTCAAGTTTTTTACGAAGCTTTTCAAGTTCTTTATGAAGCTTTTCACATTCTTTATTAATTTTGTCAAGGTTTTCATTGAGCTTTTTGATAAAGTTTTTGTAATTCATTGGAATACTTCTCAAGGTCCTCAAGAAACTGTCCAAATTCTTTATAAAGCTGTCGACGCTTTTTAAATTCTCAAAAAAGCTTGTCAAGTTTTTGTTGAAGGCCTTCAAGTTCCTGAAGGTTTTCAAGTTCTTGAAGGCCTCCAAGATCTTGAGGTTCTTCAAAATCTTGAAGTACTTCAAGTTCTTGAAGTATTTCAAGTTCTTGAAGTACTTCAAGTTCTTGAAGTACTTCAAGTTCTTGAAGCCCTTCAAATTCTTGAAGTCCTTCAAGTTCTGAAAAGCCTTCAAGTTCTAGGAGTACTTCAAGTTCTTGAAGCCCTTCAAATTCTTGAAGTTCTTCAAGTTCTTAAAAGTTTTCAAGTTTTTGAAGCTTTTTTTTAAGTTTAATCCACTCGCAAAGTGTAACCCCATTATGCTTCCAAAGCACTGCAAGTAGTATGCGGAAGCAAGGATAGATGGCGATGAACCGCCTTCTTAAACAAGGATAGGTTGTAATTTTTGGGGAAAATTCCTTTCATTAACAAGTTCCATAGAAGTTCTATAGAAAAAAGAGTCTCCGTGGACAGAAGTCCTCACTGTGTCAAGCTGGACCGCACAGGAATTTGCTGCCTCCGACTGTCTAGTACGCCTCAAGAATCTTGCCCTTGGGGGATCAATCCTATTAGTTCCTGCGAGCATCTTCCATGATAGTACTTGTACTTGTTACTTGTTACTTTCGGTAACAAGTTCCATAACTTGGAAGTTCTATAGAAAAAAGGGTTTCCGTAGACAGAAGTCCTCACTCAGTCAAGGATGTGGAAGCAAGGATAGATGGTGATGAACCGCCTTCTTAAACAAGGATAGGTTGTAATTTTTGGAGAAAATTCCTTTCATTAACAAGTTCCATAGAAGTTCTATAGAAAAAAGAGTCTCCGTGGACAGAAGTCCTCACTGTGTCAAGCTGGACCGCACAGGAATTTGCTGCCTCCGACTGTCTAGTACTCCTCAAGAATCTTGCCCTTGGGGGATCGATCCTATTAGTTCCTGCGAGCATCTTCCATGATAGTACTTGTACTTGTTACTTGTTACTTTCGGTAACAAGTTCCATAACTTGGAAGTTCTATAGAAAAAAGAGTCTCCGTAGACAGTAGTCCTCACTGTGTCAAGCTGGACCGCACAGAAATTTGCTGTCTCCGACTGTCTAGTACGCCTCAAGAATCTTGCCCTTGGAGGATCAATCCTATTAGTTCCTGCGAGCATCTTCCATGATAGTACTTGTACTTGTTACTTGTTACTTTCGGTAACAAGTTCCATAACTTGGAAGTTCTATAGAAAAAAGAGTCTCCGTAGATAGAAGTCCTCACTGAGTCAAGCTGGACCGCACAGGACTTTGCTGCCTCCGACTGTCTAGTACGCCTCAAGAATCTTGCCCTTGGGGGATCGATCCTATTAGTTCCTGCGAGCATCTTCCATGATAGTACTTGTACTTGTTACTTGTTACTTTCGGTAACAAGTTCCATAACTTGGAAGTTCTATAGAAAAAAGAGTCTCCGTAGATAGAAGTCCTCACTGAGTCAAGCTGGACTGCACAGGAATTTGCTGCCTCTGACTCTCTAGTACGCCTCAAGGATTTTGCCCTTGGGGGATCGATCCTATTAGTTCCTGCGAGCATCTTCCATGATAGTACTTGTACTTGTTACTTGTTACTTCCGGTAACAAGTTCCATAACTTGGAAGTTCTATAGAAAAAAGAGTCTCCGTAGACAGAAGTCCTCACTCAGTCAAGCTGGACCACACAGGAATTTGCTGCCTCCGACTGTCTAGTACGCCTCAAGAATCTTGCCCTTGGGGGATCGATCCTATTAGTTCCTGCGAGCATCTTCCATGATAGTACTTGTACTTGTTACTTGTTACTTTCGGTAACAAGTTCCATAACTTGGAAGTTCTATAGAAAAAAGAGTCTCCGTAGACAGAAGTCCTCACTCAGTCAAGCTGGACCACACAGGAATTTGCTGTCTCCGACTGTCTAGAACGCCTCAAGAAATTTGCCCTCGTGGGGCTTTTCAAGTTCTTCATGTCTTTTACGTTATTAATGTTCTAAAGCACTCAAATTTCGTTCCTTCTTTCCCCACCGTCCCAAATTAAAGGGTCCTTATGGCAATCCCAATTTTCCCTTGTTTATAACTCTTACCGCCGCCTGGCGCCCCGGCCAAAGGTGGGATTAGGCGTAGCGACGAGAAACGAGAGAACTCATTAGCAGCCGGTGCGTAATTAAAAATAAACAATATGTGGTTCCATTACATCGGGACCTGGCTGCATTAAAATTAGCAATTTGTTTTCATGAGGAATACGATACGCGGCGGCAAACCTTTTCGGTTGTAATCCGAAAGTAGCGCAGCGGTAATTTCGACTCAGATAATGAAAATTGAAAGAGCTCGCCAGTTTTACGTCCATCGGAAAACTGCGAAATTCGGGGGGCGAATACCAATCAGAAATTTTGTTGCTTTTATCAAAGCAACCTGTTCGGCAGGTATAGAGATGGAGTCATGTCTTAAAAATATGCACTTGAAGCTTTTCTCACCCTTCGGTGTATTGGTATCTTTTACACTTTTGTAATTTATCTTAAACTTGCTTATATATCCTTCAGAACAAGGATTAACTTAGAAAGTAATCTTTGCGTTGAAGAGTAGAGTTAAGACAAAAAAAAGTTCAACTTGAGTTGTTTTTGGGTGGGCACCCCCAAGCTAATAAAACGCCTAATTGATTGGATGTCCCCTATCGTCGACATAATTGTTTCCTCGTATTTTTGCAGACGTTCCCCTGGTGACGCTCGAGCTCGGCAGCACATTAAACGGCAGCACCATCAAAGAAGGCGTCGACGTTTACTTCGAATGTAACATCAAGTCAAATCCTTGGGTTTACAAAGTTAGCTGGAGACATAACGTAAGTAACGTTCCTCTCTCTCTCTCTTTGGTTGCCTCGAAATATTGTACTAAAGACATGAAGCGACCGCAAAGCCTTCGGGAATAGTTGAATATGACGCAGTTTTGTTTGTAGAAATTGTTCTTTCTCCTACTCGTCGCCAAAGCTTGGAAACTTTCGAACTACGCACTGTCAACATGTATTCAGTGAGGAACAAATAGTGCGGTTTTAATGTAAAAGGTCGAAGTTGTTGAAAAGCGCTGCTGTTGGCACAAGAGGGAATTGAGACAATTAAGATCCTTCAGAACTTTTGCTCGTGGCGAAACATCGTTAGCTCAGCTTAATTGAAAAATATTTGTTTTTACTTACTTTTTGGGTATATGCAAAAATAAGGCGAGAAATTTTTTCTCTTTTGAAAGTTTATGAATTTTTTTTGGTGGACTTTAAAATCCTTGCCAGAAGTCTCGCCAAATTCGTGAATTCATTGGAAAGTTTGTCAGTTTTGTTTGTGAATTCTTTAAAAAAGTCTCAACAACTTTGTGAACTATCTCGAGGATTGTATGAACTCTCTTAGCTGCCTCTTAACCGTTGCTCGTTGAGCTCGCAAGAAATTTGTGAGTTCACTTAAGAGCTTATTAGCTTTGTTTGTGAATTCTCTCGAGAAGCCTTAAAAAGCGTGTGAACTATCTCGATTTTGGTGGAATGGACTGATCCTTGGTTATCTTCAAAAATTGAAATACAAATCTTGTCCCCTGAAACCAAGAAAGATTAAAAAACACAACAGAGGTTGCTCTAACGCGTTGGCGATCTTCCTCTTCCTCTTCCTCTTCCTCTTCCTCTTCCTCTTCCTCTTCCTCTTCCTCTTCCTCTTCCTCTTCCTCTTCCTCTTCCTCTTCCTCTTCCTCTTCCTCTTCCTCTTCCTCTTCCTCTTCCTCTTCCTCTTCCTCTTCCTCTTCCTCTTCCTCTTCCTCTTCCTCTTCCTCTTCTTCTTCCTCTTCCTCTTCCTCTTCCTCTTCCTCTTTCTCTTTCCCTTTCTCTTTCTCTTCTTCTTTCTTTTCCTCTTCCTCTTCCTCTTCGTCTTTCTCTTCCTCTTCCAGTCCTCTTGCTCCTCCTTTTCCTCTTCGCCTCCCTCTTCCTCTTCCTCTTCTTCTTCTTCCCCTTCCTCTTCTTCTTTCGCTTCCTCTTTCAAATCTATTCCTTTTCCTCTTCCTCTTCCTCTTCCTCTTCCTCTTCCTCTTCCTCTTCCTCTTCCTCTTCCTCTTCCTCTTCCTCTTCCTCTTCCTCTTCCTCTTCCTCTTCCTCTTCCTCTTCCTCTTCCTCTTCCTCTTCCTCTTCCTCTTCCTCTTCCTCTTCCTCTTCCTCTTCCTCTTCCTCTTCCTCTTCCTCTTCCTCTTCCTCTTCCTCTTCCTCTTCCTCTTCCTCTTCCTCTTCCTCTTCCTCTTCCTCTTCCTCTTCCTCTTCCTCTTCCTCTTCCTCTTCCTCTTCCTCTTCCTCTTCCTCTTCCTCTTCCTCTTCCTCTTCCTCTTCCTCTTCCTCTTCCTCTTCCTCTTCCTCTTCCTCTTTCTCTTTCTCTTTCTCTTTCTCTTTCTCTTTCTCTTTCTCTTTCTCTTTCTCTTTCTCTTTCTCTTTCTCTTTCTCTTTCTCTTTCTCTTTCTCTTTCTCTTTCTCTTTCTCTTTCTCTTTCTCTTTCTCTTTCTCTTTCTCTTTCTCTTTCTCTTTCTCTTTCTCTTTCTCTTTCTCTTTCTCTTTCTCTTTCTCTTTCTCTTTCTCTTTCTCTTTCTCTTTCTCTTTCTCTTTCTCTTCCTCTTCCTCTTCCTCTTCCTCTTCCTCTTCCTCTTCCTCTTCCTCTTCCTCTTCCTCTTTCTTTTTCTCTTCCTCTTCCTCTTCTTCTTTTTCTCTCTCTTTCTCTTCCTGTTTCTCTTCCTCTTTTTTTCCCCTTCCTCTTCCTCTTCTCCTTCCTCTTCCTCTTCCTCTTCCTCTTCCCCTTCCTCTTCCTCTTCATCTTTATCTTTATCATTCTCTTCCTCTTTCTCTTCTTCTTCATATTCCTCTTTCTCTTCTTCTTCCTCTTCCTCTTCCTCTTTCTTTTCCTCTCTCTCTCTTCCTTTTCCTCTTCTTGTTTCTCTTATTCTTTCTAATCCTCTTTCGCTCCTTTTTTTTCTTATTATTTTTCTTCTTCTTCCTCTTCATCTTCCTCTTCCTCCTATTTCTTTTTATTTCTCTTCCACTTCCTCTTTCTCTTTCTTTTTCTCTTTCTCTTCGTCTTCCTCTTCCTCTTCATCTTTTGCTTCCTCTTCTTCTTTCGCTTTTTTCAAAAGACAACTATCTCGAGATAAATATGAATCCTCTTAGCTACTGTAAAGCTTCTCTTGCCTTCTCCTCATTAAATCCTTTTTAAAGTTCAAATACCTGTCTAATGAACCATTTTTGTGTAATTTCAGGGCAAGCAGCTTTACAACAACGCTCAAGCCAACACGATCGTCAGCAATCAAAGTTTGGTTCTCCAATCGATCACTAGAGCCCGTTCGGGGATTTACACGTGCGTGGGGCACAATCAGGAGGGCGATGGGGAAAGCAATCCGGTACAATTGGACGTCAAATGTAAGTAATATTGAGACTTTTGGGTAATGAGGCGAACAATTCCGGATTAAAGACGAAAATCAAAAGCGATCTAACACGATTCGCCCTCAAGTTACTTTGTCAGTGCAAATATTGAACGAAGCGGTCTGCCAGCGCTCAATGCTCAATGCAGCTCGACGATGGCGTGTGCTAAAGTTTCATTTTCCGTTTGAACATGTCCCAGACATAAACTCTTTGTTGATTTATAGTTCAACTTTATCTTTGATATAGATCAACTTTATCTTTGATATGATACGAAAGTTGTAAGATTTTTCTTGTACGAATTCCACCCAATCCTACAATTGATATAAATTTGGGAAAATATCGAATAAAAACTGGATTGTTAACTAGGTTAGGAAAAAAGTCGTTTTTTGCGTAATGTAATTACACATCATCCATCAATGCCCCAAGACTGTTTATTTTTCCAGAGAACAGCCGCCGTGGACAAACAAAGTGTTATCTCTTTAATACTCCGGCTTCTTCGCTCTCCTTTAGATGGCGCTTTTTTCGTTCAATTATTTATTGTCGCGCTGATGGGTTACCCGGCTAATTTTGATTCCGACTTTTTTCCGAAGGCAAAAACAAGATTTATTAGGCGCGATGACTTTTAGTTTACATGTCAAAAGGCGGCGTTATCAAGTCGCAAATAAATTTCTCGGCACACCAGCCACGATTTGATTAATGGAGCCTTCTCCCCATTAGCCTAATACACGGGCCGGATTCCACCAAAAGAAACTAATAGATCATATCCCGGGAAGGTTTTGCTTCGATGCGAATTATTTTTCTGGATGTATCATATTCGGACGTGTAGGAGAAGGAGTGCATCTCGGATAAAGTTTAATATCGAGGGGGAAGCGTATAAATCAGGACAAGTGAGTAGGAATACCTGCTACTTTTGGGAAAACACAAACACATCCATCATTTTTTAAGACGTTAGAACGGACAGCCTTTTACGAGTTAGACGTCTCTTTTATACAGCCAAATGATTTAGTGCGTTTTGAAATGG